>JAVYIG010011486.1:0-60404 GCA_035222895.1 Strongylocentrotus droebachiensis | reverse complement strand
TTATCAGAACCAAAACAATTGTTGATGTTCATTCAGTCTCTACAAAGAATGCCAGAAAGGGACGACCATTGTATCGGAGACCCCTTCAGATCAACAGCGGGGTTCACACCGTCCTACAGAACCCAAACCACCTAAACTACCCGGGCGTGCTAAACCCATGAAAGATAGCCATCGTATATCCAGATAGGTGATAGGTAAGGGCCTCCCCTGCTCTCTGGGTTATCTTGTCATTTACCATTATCGCCCTTAGTATCGACGACATTGTCTCCTGTCACCAATCAATAAATGCAGAAGATATAGCATGAAAGAGAAAATAAGAGAATTGGTTTCGGTAACTGATATCCTTTCTTTTCTCAATGATCAGTATGGTAACTTATTTCTATGAGAACATGTAGTAAAATGTAAGAGTGTCTGGGAAGCGCTTTTTGACTTATATGGTCTTTTATAGGATAAATAGAACACTTCATTTGTTCCCTCGACACTAACGAGAAACGGTGCTTCTGTATAACTTCATATCTCATTGGTTAGCTTACAGATCTACAATGGATGGAATTATGGCAAATATGAAAATAAAAACCTTGACGTCGGTATGGATTATGTTCTTATTTTATGGATGCTCAATTACCAGTGGATCATGTCCTCAGGGTAAACCCAGCACATTTCTAGCAGAACCACGTGACATAACGGTGAAGGAGGGAAGCGATGTCTCATTTTCTTGCACCATAAATATGACTGAAAACATTTCCTCTGAGTTATCCATACATGGGCTGTAAGTCCAGGAGGTTTAAGGAGCAATTTGGTCCGGCAAAATACGACTTCGAAGTTAACCTTATACAATATAGGAAGGGAGGAGCAATACATTGGCTGCAAAGTTAACTTCAGATTCGGCAACCATCGACAAACTAGCTGTTATAGGTCAAGCAGAGCAAAGATGACAGTCCAATATTTCCCAAGACAAGATGAGCTGACCTGCAGTACTCCAAACCGTTTGCTTAGCGTCCAGGAAGGTGACAGTTTGCACATCCAGTGCCAGGTCACACGGGGAAACCACCTATTAATATAGGGTGGCGTATTGATGGACATTCATTCCGTCAGAAACCTTCCACGGATAACGGGCTTATGAGAACATCAACACAGAGACCAAGCATTTCACGATCAATGCACGGGCAATATTTCATTTGTGCCGTAACGAGCGGACTTGCATTTTCTGGTGAAGAAATAACTTGTTCCATAGGTCCATTGGATGTTCAAAGTGAGACCAGAAGCGGAGTACCTGAAGCAGAGGCGGCGGAGCGACTTCCAAAGTGGGGGGGGGGGGGGGGGGCACCTACAAAAAAGGGCACTTTCTGGAAAAAAAGGGCACCTTCAAAGGGAAACCTCAAAGGGAATATATACAATTTTTTAGACATTGGTATATACACCTATATTGTGATTACATTATCGGGGATGATTTTAATATTTGTTTTTATTTATACATCATATAAAATTTTGAGTATCATCTTTGCAGTAGAGTGTGATGGTCTAAAAATTCATTTGCGAGCGAGCAACGTGCCATTCAACATTATCGCCTTCAGTGTCTCATGAAAGCGCAAGCTCTACATATTTTAGCGAAGCGCTAAGCAGCGATATTGCCGACGAAGAAGAAGAATATATCAACCTCCGAAAAAGTTGCCGGAAGTTACAAGTTGTGATAGCCCATGTAGCTCAGTTTATCAGAACCAAAAACATTGTTTATATCCATTCAGTCTCTGGAAAGAATGCCAGAATGGGACGACCATTGTATAGGAGACACCCTCCAGATCACCCGCGGGGTTCACATCATCCTAAAGAACCGAAACCACCTAAAGTACCCATGCGTGCTAAACCCATGAAAGGTAGCCATTTTATCGAGATAGGTGATGCACCTTCGCTAGGGCCTACTGTGCTCTCTGGGTTATCCTGCCATTCACCATTATCGCCTTCAGTTTCTCATGAAAGCTCTACATATTTCAGCGAAGCGCGTAGCAGCGATTATGACGACGACGAAGAAGAATATTATCAACCTCCGAAAAAGTTGCCAGAAGTTACAAGTTGTGATAGCCCATGCATGTAGCTCAATTTATCAGAACCAACACATTGTTGATATGCATTCAGCCTCTGGGAAGAATGCCAGAAAGGGACGACCATTGTATCGGAGACCCATGTAGATGATGTGCCTTCGTTAGGGCCTTCACTGCTCTCGGGGTTATCGTGTCATTCACCATTATCGCATTCAGTATCGACGACATTGTTTCCTGTCACCGACCCTCTGTCGCCATCATCAGTTCCCATCTCACCATCACCTTCATCCCGTTCATCCGTTTCATCTTCATTATCATGTCACTCAAAATCATCAGAACCAAGGTCCATCTCGTTTCCGACTTCACCAGAATCATCTGCACGATCAAAGCATATCTTTCCAGCATTCTCCAGCCTACCGTCCATTTATCACACCAACACATCGCGTCGTCCGAAATCCGATGTCTTTATCAAAGCAAACAACCTTGATGAAGAAACCAGCGTATAATAAGATAACTGTCTTGCTACGTGTGAAACTACCATTACAATTATATTCTGTTTAGTATCGAATTAGCAACAAATAAATGTTTCTTTTATTGCTACGTGGTTCAAATTAAATGCCCTATCTCTGAAAACAATATTCATGATTACGAGCTATGTAAAAAAGTTAAGAAATTGCAAATTCTGTTAGAAAGTAGCGCTTTTAGCCTGTCAACGTGTTGCCAATTTAATGATATAAAAGCTTATATTCCGTATTAGATTCTTGGCGTCAAACGCGATATTGCCATACAAATTTTAATTTTAATGGATACAATATTTGTAGACCTTTGTTTAGCCCTTTCTTTCTGTGTATCTGTTATAATTTTAGGGCTCTGTATCTAGAGGTCTACTGAGCCAAACACAAACTGTGATATGCCTGTCTTGAAAAGATTAATGGTTGTTTTATGAAGAGAAAAAACCCCGCAATGCCTGGGTATCATTAGGATGGAGGTCTTAATGCGTTGTTTTCTGCGATGAACGTACAGGAATCTGCTTTATGGATTTTTGTTTGTGTACGATGACAGATATTTGGATGAAGGGGGTGTTATGGATATCTTATAGTGAGGCACCACGGGTTGGGAACAGCGGCTCGTTTGAATATTGATTTAAACGTTAGTTTAAAAACAATTGGAATTCTATTCCGGTTGCGACATTTTGTTCCAAAATATAAATTTGCTGTATTATATAAGGCATTAATAGAGCCATATCTCACGAGGTGTGGGGAGCTTGTAAGCGAGTAGCTTCAATTGTATATGAAGTATCCCCCAAAAAAATCATCACATTTAGTCACTGGCGGGCTCATACATGTACTTTCTTTTCATTTCGATATTCCAAAATTCTCAATATTTATCTATGCATTATTTATTTGTATATACCTTCATGTATGACCTGAGTACTAATAACTTACCCAACGCTTTGTTAGATGATTGTAATACGATACAGCACAAATATTCAACAGGACAAAAAAGAAGGTCGACATGTATATCAACCAAAATTACTACCATGGGACAATTTTCTCTTTCTACGAATTGGTTTATGGAATAGATTACCACATTAAATTAAAAACACCCAGAAGCATTTTCAGGAATTCACTTAAAAATTATTCATCATATCTATAACTAATTGTATATTGGTCTGTCCATCTAACTATGTAACTGAGCTGTAATGTCTTTTGGCAAGACATTAATGTACATTTGCCACTCTCCACACAGGTGAAGTAAATAGTCACCAGGTAGGAATAAATTCAATGAACGCTTTAGCGCCTTATCACGGTGGCTCAGCTACAGCTGGGGTTATGTATCAAGCGCAGTAAAGTATATTGATCCAGTAGCCACGCTTTAGGAATGGGTGTATCATTATTATCATTATCATCATGATTATTATTACCAATTGTTGTAAAGTAGTTGTTGTAATGTATATTTGGTGATCGAAAATTGAACGTCTTCCATTTTGTAAATTTCATAGAGGGGTCAGAGTTGAAAAGCACATGTGCTATTTTATGATCCCTTTTATCATCCTTGAGCATGATTTTCGAATCTGAAACATTTGTTTACTGTCAAGACATATTTTGTACACATGTAATTACTATTGTTGGTGAATAAATAAATATATCAAATCATACGAAATCAAATTAAATTTTAGCTCTTAAAATGTTTGCAATTTGTTAACTACACCAACGCACCTATATTACAGCTCGAGAAACATGAACAATGGCGTCCTATCAAAGCGGTCGGTTTGACTGCAATATTTTAAGTAGGAAAACGTTCATGAAATATATTCACCTGGAGTCAAACTAGTTATCTTGTGGACAAATATTCCCACTCCCCTCCAAATTCGGCTGCCTGAAAGCAACTTTGCATTCCTACTATTAAAAGGGGCGAGGGGGGGGGGGGGGGGGGGGGGGGCTGATGTGCATCTTAGGTTTACACCACTTGTACTAGGAATATCACTACCCGAACCATCATTCCCGGACAACTTCCATCCGCATTATGAGATGTTTCAAAAGTGACATTGTCGATATAGCCTACGTACTCCATCTTAACTAACAACCCTTGGGCTTAGAACATTGACAACACCCATTTTATGAATGAGATCCTCCGAAGTAGATAAATTCTAATTTTTCCACCAGCATGTTAAGTAATATAATTATGTTAAGTAGTATAATTGAAGCTACTGTCGAAACGGGTGGTGAGAGGGAAAAGTTAGATGGAGAAATGAGAGGAAGAAGAGAAAAGGGAGAGAAAGAGAGTATAAAAAGGAAATATTTATTTATAGGTAAAAAAGAATTGTGGAATGATCAAGAGAAAAAACGGGGAGGGAGACAGAGAGAGATAGCGAAGAAGAAACATGGACATAATGAGAAGTTATATAAACATAGATATTGCTGAATGAACATGGATAAATATTAATAGCTGAAATTGGGACAATCAAGCGGATTAAGGAGATAAGATGGCTTTAAATAAAAGTGAAGCAAATTACGGGTTCTTCTATTTTTCCATTATCCCATACGCACTAAGAAATATAGTGATAGCTACCCCCGGCCATCAACGAGAGCTCATGCAGCCTAAATATTATCTAATAAACATGAAGTTTCAAAGTCAACACTAACAGTGTAGACTATCATAGCAGCCATCATGAGAGGGCAAATTGATATTATCCTAATTATATCAGGATTCATCCCTTGCATACTGCACCCTTAATGGCGCAATATGTCAGGCGCACATTACTTTGCACCACCAACAATGTGGATATTGCACCATTTTAAGTCTGGTTTCGTCGATTGTGCAAATCTGTACACTAATTATGGGTGCTGCTATTGTACCTTGATAGTTGATAGTACATCCTTTGTTGAAAATTTAGAACTTCAGCTACAGATATTGAGTAAAGAAAACAAGGAGATATATTTAATGGGTGACTTCAACATCAATTTATTGAATTATAATAATGATCATAGTGTTAAAGATTTTGTCGATTTTATGTATTCATTTGGATTATTTTCTCTTGTCACTAAACCTACCCGTATAACTGAAATCAGTGCAACATTGATTGACACTATTTTCACAAACTGCATTCAAAATGAGTTTAGCTCAGGTGTAATATGTTCAGATATTTCAGATCATATGCCTATATTTTGTATAAAAAAGGTTTTTTTTTAAGTTCTGTTAAGAGAGATGGAATGGTTTTGAAGCGGAAAATAAATGATAAAACAATCTCTAGGTTCAAGCAACACTTGACTGGAGTTGATTGGAAGGCTCTGCCTTCACTGGAAGGCATCAATGATCTATACGAACATTTTCTACAAATATTTCTAAAATTATATAATTTATGTTTCCCATTAGTTGAGGTAACATTAAAGAGTAAATGTAAAAAGCCTTGGGTAACTCATGTTTTGTTGAACTCAATAAACCGCAAACATAAGCTTTATGGTAGTTATGTCAAGAGACCAACAGCTGAGAATAAAAAGAAATATGTTGATTATAAGAATGTCTTGGTTAATACTCTTCGTATAGCCAAGCAAAATTATTACAATGATTTGTTCCACAGTGTTAAAGGTGATATAAGAAAAACTTGGTCTCATATCAATGAATTATTAGGTCGGTCAAATAGGCATTCACTTCCTCAAGAGATGGATTTTAATGGAGTACTCCTATCATCTGCCAAGGATAAGGCTGAAAGTTTTAATAAATATTTCATTGGACTACCCATGAAAATCAGTACAGATATCCCTCAAGTACCACAATCTTTTCGTGATTATATGAAACAGTGTGAAGATAATGCATCTATGTTTCTAAAACCAACTTCAAACTCTGAGATCATTGATATTGTGTCATCTTTGAAACCATCTAAATCTAGTGGTTCTGATGATATTTCACCTAGAATTATAAAGGAGTGCATTCACCTTTTTATTGATCCCTTATGTAAAATATTTAATATGTCTTTATCTCAGGGAGTTGTTCCAGATAAACTCAAGGTAGCTAAAGTGGTACCAGTATATACAAAATCTGACCGTAAAAAAAAATGTCATTAATTATAGGCCAATAGCACTGTTACCAATCTTTTCTAAAATTCTTGAGAAAATAATTTATAAACGCTTAAATGAGTTTCTATCTAAAAAGAATATCTTGATTCCTCAGCAGTGCGGTTTTCGTAAGCACTTCTCCACACAAATGGGTGTGTTTAACTTATTAAGTAATATCATAAAAGCTATTGATGGAGACAAGTATTGTCTGGGGATGTTCTTAGATCTATCTAAGGCGTTTGATACCATTGACCATGGTATCCTCCTCAGGAAACTAGAGCATTATGGAATACGTGGTGTAGCGTTGTCTTGGTTCCAAAGCTATTTGTTTGACATGACTCAATTTGTTGTGGTGGATGGTAGTAGTTCCCAACTTGCTTCTATTAAATATGGTGTACCTCAGGGTTCTGTTCTTGGTCCCCTGTTGTTTTTAATTTATATAAATGATATAATATACTCGTCAACATTATTCTCATACTCCCTGTTTGCTGATGATACCAGGTTGCTGCTGCTTGATAAGAAGGCTGAAGATTTATTACTAATTGCAAATCAAGAGATTCAGAAACTGTATGCATGGTATTGTTGTAATAAGTTATTGTTGAATGTTCAAAAGACCAAATGTGTTATTTTTCGCTCAAAGGGTAAAAAGCTTCCAGATGGTATTACTTTTCTTAATGTAGGAGGCCATGATGTTGCGCTTAGTGAAAATGTTCAGTTCTTAGGGTTAACTATGGATGAACATTTATCTTGGAAGAATCATTTAGATGTTGTATGCACTAAGTTGTCTCGAAGTGTAGGTGTCATTTTTAGATTGAAATTTATTTTACCTGAAAGAGTGCTGATAACATTATATAATAGTACTATTCTTCCTTATTTGACATATTGTAATGTTGCTTGGGGAAACACTTTTAAGTCATATCTTGATAAGTTAAGAGTATTGCAGAAGAAGGCAATAAGGCTTATTACTAATTCTAATTATAGACATCCAAGTTCTCCATTGTTCCTTCGATTAAGAATGTTACCACTAAGTGGACTTGTGTCAATCAATTGCGTATTGTTTATGTATAAACTTCAGTTTATGCCTCATGAATGTACGTTAAAAGATTTATTCCGTAAAAACTCACAAATTCATAATTATAATACACGTCAAAGGGGTCTTATTCATCAGCCTTTTGCAAGAACAAATATCACTCTGACCTCTTTCCATATCTCTTGCATCAAAGAATGGAACAGTTTGCCTGATGATATAAAATATAGTACAACTCTTTCTAGGTTTAGAAGGTTATCTAAAACGTACCTACTTGGAAGACTGACATAATTCTACTTTGTATCTTAATAATTTCTCATTCTCAAATGCTTATAGACCACTAAGGACTGTGTGTGTGTGTGTGTGTGTGTGTGTGTGTGTGGGTGCGCGCGTGTGTGTGAATATATATATATATATATTTTTTTTTGTTTGTGTGTTCTATATTCTGTAGCTTAGTTTGTTTCCATCCCTTGTATAAACATTATATTCTTTTTATTCACCTTGCCATATCGTTAATGTATGTATTTTGTTGACTATAGGGCCCCGCTCACAAGCTTAGCTTCTACAGGGGTCCTAAAACCATTCACTTAATGATGTACTATTACCAGTCTCTTTTTCATGTAAAAGATTATATCATGTTTTGTGTGGTTTTGAATAAATGAACTTGAACTTGAACCTAGTGGTACCTCTTTACCTTTTTTGTTACACTGAGGTAATCGTGGTAGGGGAATTAGGATAAATACAGATTGACCTAGGGTTCTCAATATTAAATTTGAGCTAAACTGACAAAGCCTGGTGTAATTTGTTTTCATGTTGGAGACTATTCTGCCGTTTATGAGATTTTCGATCTCGAAAACCTGTCAAGTCTCCTAAGCTCCTCCCACCCATCTCAAGGAGTTATCTGAGAATAAGAGCTATAAGGTCTCCGTTTCCTTTCTGAAAGTAAATCACCTCTATTAATAATTGTATGATATTTTAAATCATAAACATGGCATATCGCATGTTCTTACACTTGAAATTTATCATTAAAGGCAGAAGATAAAGATATATAAAGAGAACTAAGTGAATTAGTTTCGGTAACCAATATCATTACTTTTCAAAATGTTCAGTAGTGTAATTAATTTCCCTGAGAATGTCACGTGCACATGTAGTAAAATGTAAGTGTCTTTGGGAAGTTCTTGCTATCATATATGGGATTTAAAGGATACTTCATTTGCTCCCCGACACGTACGAGGAAACAGCGCTTGTGGATATCTTCATATCTTTTATTGGTTAGATTACAGGTCTACAGTGGATGAAATGAAGGCAAATATGAAATTTGAAACTTTGACAAGGGTATCGATTATGTTCTTATTTTATAGATGCTCAATTGCCAGTGGATCATGTCCTTTGGATAAAACCAGCATATTTCTAGCAGAACCACGTGATGTAACGGTGAAGGAGGGAAGCAATGTCTCATTTTCTTGCGCTATAAACGTGACAGAAAATAGTTCCTCTGAGTTATCCATTACATGGGATGTAAATCCAGGAGGTTTAAGGAAAATTGTGGTCTGGAAAGATATGACTTCGCAGTTAACGGTATACAATATAGGGAGAGAGGACCATTACATTCGCTGTAAAGTTAACTTCAAATTCAGCAAACATCGAGAAACTTGCCGTTATAGTTTTAGGAGAGCAACGATGACAGTCCAATATTTCCCAAGACAAGATGAGCTGACCTGCAGTACTCCAAACCGTTCTCTTAGCGTCCAGGAAGGGGACAGTTTGCATATCCAGTGCCAGGTCATACGGGGAAATCCACCTATTGACATAGGGTGGCGTATTGATGGACGCCCAATCCGTCAGGAACCCGCCATGGATAAGGGGCTTATGAGAACATTAGCACAGAGACCAAGCATTTCACGATCAATGCACGCGCAATATTTCATTTGTGTCGTAAGTGGACTTGCATTTCCTGGTGAAGAAATAACTTGTTCCATAGGTCCATTGGATGTTCAGATTGAGACCAGAAGCGGAGTACCTGAAGACTCTACAACATATGTGACAACTCTTAATCCTACCATTGATAGCACAACAGATGATTTCTTGATCAACTCATCTACTTCTTTACCAAACTCGTTTGAAACCCAACTAGCAATTCATCAAGCCACTACTGACAAATCTATGAAAACTGTATCTAAGCCAACACGAGTGCCTATGGAATCAAGATGGAATCGATGGGAAACTTTAGTAGTGGTCTGTGCAATTTCAGGAGCGCTACTTGCTATATTGCTGACCACATTGACTTGCTTTCCTGGAATAAATCGGTGCAAGTCAACAGGGAGACGTCACACAGAACAAGGTGACTTACAGGAAACACAGGTTCAAACTCCATTTTCAGGTACTACTGTGAAAGATTTCAAGTTTCCAGTGGACAGAAGTACAAACATCGAAGAGCAAGAACATGTGCGTCAAAAAAAAGCAGGAAGAGATGATTCTAACGTTAACCAGGATATCCCAAAGGAAATTTCATTGCAAAAACAATGCACAACCCGCACTTCACTTAGATATTCTGACGCCTGGAGTTCCATTAGCAGTCTGAGTGATTCTTCAGCAGGGCTTGAGGATACTGCAAACGTGTCTTTGAAAAGGGAGAAAGAACTACCTGGACACGTCTCTTTAGGCAACACATTTCTTGTAGACATAGCAGATGTGTATGTGATTCAGAAGCTTGATAGTCGACGTGCATCCGTAGGGTTGCTCTTGTTTAACCAAACAGAGTCAGCTTGCACCTCTTCTGTACCAAGACATGTTACCCTTCCGCGCGAAATGACTCGTACTTCTCTTTCTATCCAAGACGCCACGCAGACAAGTGCACTTGAGGAAGACACCTTGCCACTATCAAGGCAACACCCAACCTTAGCTACACTCCTCCAAGCACAGCAACAACTATCCACTTGTTCTCTCCAGCGTGATACAGGTCAATCGAATTCAGATAAAAACATGTCGAAATGTAGTGAAGAGATGCACTTACACGAGGAAACAAAATTGTAACCACTTTTACTTTGAATTATTATAGAATGGACTCTGTCGGTAATTAGCCCAAACGTTATGCGCAGCTTGAAGAGTTGTATGGTAAAATTCTGTTTCATATTTTTAATATTTGAGGATTGTTATTGCTGGTTCTGCGGGGAGGGTGAGCAAAATGAGGCAGAGGGGATTGTGCTCTGGCCAGCGCTTGACGGGGAGCAAAAAAACGCAGAAGAGAGAAGGGAAAGGGGAGAAAAAGTCTAAATAGGCAAGGGGTATATTCCCTCCCGGCCTAGCCAGTCTGCCCCCTTCAAATTGGACCATCTATAGCAGAATTTTTCAACTGGGGTGCCACGAGAATATAATAATTTATTGCATTTTTATGTCGAAATTAAATTTATACCTCATGAAAGTATTATTTCCCCGTCGTTCGCTTCACTTCTCGCAAAATTGAAAAATCAGGATGATTTCTAGAAAAGAGATTACCGAATGTATAATTTAATTTTTGTCAAGTGTATATTGATGACTAAACAACATTTTTGCCACACTATAAGTGCCATTTCTTTTTAGCTCGCTCGCAATATTTTGGAACATGGATAGTATATATTTGGGTATGAGGCACTCGAGCCCCTAAAGCGAAAATGTGCAAGTACGTCTATGTATACGGGGGATGGAAAACAAATCCTCTTTGCTGAATTCTATATTGGGGTGACGCGAAACCTTTTTAATCCAAGAAGTGTGCCGTGACTGAAACATAATCAATCTAGTATACTAAAGTGTCTGAGCCCACGCTAAGCGTCTAGAGAGGGTTGTTTACGTTTAAGTCATATGACCAATCTGCCAATCTGAATTGAATTTATTTTAAAATTCAATTTTATTTCCTCATAGCAATTAAAAACTAACATGCATACATGAATGTACACATTGTCACATGAAAAGTGTAGAAAAAACGTAATATACATTGGCACAAAAATATAACAGTTGCTTGGTAGGAACCAGAAAGGAAGTGACCCTTATAGGTGACCGACCTAAAGAAGATATTTAACCAAAAGATAAATGCAAAACATTCACAGAGATTCAGTGATCTCAGTTTTGAAATATACATATTCATTAAATTATCACTTTCGTCCTATTTGACCTATGTCTCGCAAACTTGGATTTCCTACTGTAACACAAATCTTCTTTTAAAACAGACCTAAGCTTAGATCGTCCTTTAAGATTGGGAAAACAATAATTGACAACGAAACTTTCACGTTCGGCATTGATAAATTATATCCAGCTACTTTCGACACAATGCTCAGTAGGTAGCCAAGTTTCCGTGAAGGAGAATGATAAGATATTTCAAGTTGCCGTAAGACAGTTCAAGATAAAAGGATAACAGAAAGGTACATTAGTCATTGTTGTTATATATATATATTATGTCTCTCCACTCTTTCTCTGATCGTCTTGTTTGTATTTGTACAATTTACTATCCCCGGACATGTCAGAGACCATTAAAATTGTGGCGCTCTGATCATTTATCTGTTTCTTGACATTCATTCTTCACCATCAACTATTCGACTATTCAACCATACGACTATTCTTAAACAAACTATGCGTATTCATGACGAATCAGAAAATGTATGGCATACAGAAGACATACGGACCGTGAAAATCTCAATTGTCGCATAGGAACTACTCACAAAATGTTGATGTGATTATGATTGTGATTGAACTGATACTCATAGATTTTTCTTAACATGTTCAATACAGACTAAATATAATTTACATAAATGTAAATGGATTTAAAGAGATTACGAACATCGAATAAATTATCATAAACAAAACCAAACAAAACATAACAAATAAATCAATTTATAGAGTATTGATACCCCCCACCATTATGGTACGCCACTCCAATAAATACAACTGTAGGCTGTAAAGACACACTTTGCATGCGCTTATATCATTGCATATTCATAAAAAGACACCCTTGTTTAGTTCCATGCTAATTCTATATTGATGTGGCTAGGTTATATCTACTTAACACATAATCGTTCAGTTGCTAAAAAGTGATGATTTAGTGGGTATACACCCCTATTGAGGACAAATAACATGTTTGTTGCTTACCAACTCATACAATTTGAAATGGATTTAGCATGGAACTAAGCTTGCGGGGTTCTATATATGATCATACTGGGTAAGATTTACATCTTTAATTTGTCTGCAAAACGTGTAAATTGTATGTAAAGAAACGAATTTGAATTTGAATTTGAAATCGCGAATCGTCTCGCTTTAAATATTATTGAATGACAATTTTACGAAAAAGAAACACGTTTTAATTCGAATGAAAATAAAATGTTTTTGAATGATCGTTTTATGAATTTAAATGCTAAAAAACGAATTTGAACGAAAACTAACAGCTGCGGTGACAGAATCGGTTAAATTGAATGAACATAAAATGAATTGGTGTGGCCAACTTACGAAATTGACCGGGAAATCCTATTTATGTGTATATTTTTTTTGTAGGCCTACGTACATTTTTTTTCTGGGACGGAAAATTCAAACCCTCCAATACATGTACGAATATTTTGATGTATGTACACGTAAACAGTAACTTTGTGTATGTACACGCACACGCACACGTACATGATTTTTTTAATTTAATATACGGAAAATAAAATTATTAACACGGACAACAAACAAACGAACAATCTAAATAGCTAAATTCTTGTCAAGTTCTATTTAAGTTATTGGTGATTGAAGTAGGAGATATCGAGATTGATTAGTACAATGACAAAAAAGGGAGAGAACGGAGAGAAGGTGTGAGGATATGTAGAAAGAACGGGTCAACAAGGGAGAAAGAGAGAGAGAAAGAGAGAGAGAGAGAGAGAGAGAAAGAGGGATGGAGAGAGTACAAATGGAATGAGTTGGGAGAGGTAGAGTAAAGAGAGAGTTATAAAATAAAGATAATTTTGCTATGGATAATAATGAAAGCAAATGGGAAATGAAAAGAAGAAACATATATTAGCTGAGATATCGATTCATCTGCTGAAACTACTTCCAATAGAAAAAAAAATCTATGGACAACAAAAACTAATAAAGTATGGACATATGTAATCATTAAAAGAGAATGGCTATATAGTACATTTCCGAATCTTATTCTGCTTCAATGTGCTTCAAAACAAAACAATTAATGGGTATACCAGTACATATCACATGGTCTTCTCCTGTTCTCACTTTCGTCATGCTCTTACTGTACTCCTTTATTTGTTCTTAATGGTTCTCTATCTGTTGCTCTCTAATTTGCATTTTGTTCACCCTCTGTCCCTCTTGCATGTTTGAACCCACGGGAATAGGTTATATGTCTGCATCGGCATACTAGTTCGAGATGGCGCTGTTAATCAGGTATATTCAGTGCCATTGATTAGGAGAGTTTGGCCAACCCGGTTCGAGTTGATCAAAATATGGCGACTGCTGCTTTGTTGGGCAAGCACAAAACAAAAGAATATACGCCATGTTGTGACCCAGTGGAACGGTACATTCATAGTCAGTAGGGGCGTTCACACCTACAAAAACGTGAGATATATGAAAATCGATTTCTGCATCGCGTGTGTGGACAGGATAATGCCACTGATCCAATTCGCAGTAAGTCTTGCGATTTTTGTAGAATAATCGCGAAAGTTTGCCGGGCGCTGTTTGTGTGAATGGTATTCCATGCGCGCATACAACGTCGAGATTCACGCATGCACAGTTCGGACGTTTTTGCTGTCGAGCGAGATTTATCCCTGTATGAGAATGGTTGCCCCCTCCCCCCCCCCCGAAAAAAAAGGGGAAAACAAAATCCTATTCGCACTAACTTGACATATATGAACGGTCGGGGGAAGAAGAATAAAATCGATCTTTGCATCGCGATCCAAAACACACTAATTGTTATGTGTGAACAGGCCTAACGTCATTGATTAGGGGTTTCGCAAAACCGGCTCGATTTGGGCACAACAATTATGGATAGTAGTGTTTTGTTTGGCAAACACACAACATAGGAATATGCGCCTTATGCGCCATTGGCCAAACTCTGTGTATAGTTGCTTTAGATGGCTCGGTGATAGTCAATTTCACTTTGAATCTGATACGCCTGATACAATTTGTAGATTAAAAACAAATTCTTACACATTAACAAAATGACCAGACACAATTGTGTGTATCTCCCCTCATGCACTCTCAAAAAGTTGTATACAATTTGTCCATTATATACTAATAAAATGCTGTGCAGTTTGACGGGAAAATCAATATTCATCACACGCAGTCAAAAGGCAAATACACAGATTATATTTAAAGAGAAGGAGGCACCGAGGAAATTGTACGAAATAGTGTTCGTTTGTAGATAATTTTTATTCAGAAGAATGGACAATGTAAAATCGAGAGGTTATTATTGAATACGATAAATTGACTGACAAATTTTAGTTCCGTTTCCATAGGTAAATGTTTCCTCTGAAAAGTTCATCAGCTATGTTCACGTCAAACATTGTATTCAACCACAACCTCTTTCCATATATTTGCCCAGATCCTACAACATAAATAACATATTTAATGTAATATTATCTTCCAGGATGTAAAAACAGCGTTTCATGGAAAGGTATATATAGCTCTTATTTCCTTCTCCCGTGCATTCGATCATTATTAGTGTTTCCCTTAAACAAAAATCTGAATGGATTCCAGTATGACAGCATGACGTCTATACATGATATAAATCATAAAATCATTATCTTAAGATCATACATTTCTTGAGTCGTACCTCTCTTCAAATCATCTTCAATTGTTCATAAAACTTCTATTTTGAAACTAATTTTTAAAGAAACTACTAGAAAAGAGGGAGAGGGGCCGTTCATTCTTTAAAATCAACATTTTGGCTCAGATTCTTTGGCATAAGATTTCAGTAAGTACAATTTGTGATGATAATAGTACCACTTCGATTACATACTATTAAAGGAATATATATTGAAACAATGAGTATACTTGTTTAGTTCTCATTCAGTAACATTTTGAACTTAACACAAATAGATGAAAGTTTATGTTTCTTAATTACTTCCGTAAAATGCCTTTAAGTTTCTATGTTTTACGAGCCAATCATACGTCTGTCGTTCTTAATATTCACATTCACACTATGATAATCATGAAGTGTCGTTAATATGTTACAAGAAACGAGATATTAATGATTTGTGACAGTCACAAAGAAACGAAAATGTTCGTATAGAACTAATGCCACCTGTAAAACCGTACTAATTTGCATTTTTTTGGGGGGACTGTTTATTCAATGTAATAATGCAGTATTATTTGTTATTGAGTGTAACTTTAAGGTTTGTGGTATGGTTTAAACTTTAAGTGACCATTGTCGCAAATCTCTATCCCTTATTGCTTCAAGTCTGACCCGAGGTTCGCTTCCAACCATTCACGTGCTTCGTGGGTCATCAGGCGTGAAGGGTCCTGCATCTGATCCAGGATGT
This sequence comes from Strongylocentrotus droebachiensis, assembly GCA_035222895.1. Lineage (NCBI taxonomy): Eukaryota > Metazoa > Echinodermata > Echinoidea > Camarodonta > Strongylocentrotidae > Strongylocentrotus > Strongylocentrotus droebachiensis. The sequence continues at coordinate 44,290 of JAVYIG010011486.1, read as the reverse complement.
TTTTACCGAAGTTGTTAATCTTCCCATCACAGATAAATATCACCCGATCTGGGTGCGCTTTGAACATCCTGGAGAAGAGGTTGTCCATCTGATCAACTACGATGCGGAACTTTGAAGTATCACTGACGTCATCAGTCATGCAATCGTGTGTCTCGGCATCAATCTGGAGAAGATCTCTGAATAACGAAGACAAGCCATGCATTTGAAATTCCACAATGGCGTATAATGTTCATAAGAAGAATCCAACATTAAGAAACAATTTCAAATATATCTCATGTGTAAATTAGTACTTTGTTTTTGCTTCTTTATAATTGTTTTTCTTGTTTTTCATCAAAACATTTACAAGTATCAATCTATACATTAAAAACATTAAACGAGTTATTGTCGCTATTAAAGTATATTTGTACAGCTTTGTATTACGAAAGTTTTTTTTTTTCACAGGGGAAAGTGCTTCACCAAAGCCTGACCATTGTGTAACGTACTTAGCTGCAGTAATTCTCTCTCGAAGAGACTTGTGTTGCTTCATGTAGCTGCTGTTACTTCCCAGCGGCCATACTCCTTCGGCATAAGCTTCGGCGAGGTAGACGGCTAGGAAATCGACCTGGGTTCGGTAATCGCGAACAATACTTGCAAGCGTACCACCTATTACACAGGCCTATAATATAAAAAGACTTTATGATGTAAAGGGATCACGCTTGCAAAGATTTCGCAAAATCATCTTGAGGTCAAGTTCAAGGGCCTATGGTACCTCCCACATAAATCATTCTGGGAATTACGTAATACATGATTATATATTATTGAAATATTCACACATTTCAAAAGTTAATGGACAAGGCTTTTGAGATTGCTCCAAGTGTTTTTTCCAAAATTCTGTGCGATCGTGTTACAGGGAAAAAAGGTTTTAAAAACATAACAAATAAGGTTGGGGGAAATCCGGGTGAATGCACTTACTTAAATTAAATATAATTAAGTACTAATATGTTTGGTGGCTTATAGTATAACAACATATATGTTCTCACCCTTAACGGAGGTCAGGAAGCTGATGAAGCCAGAATCATCATAGGTCGGTCCTTGTTGATATGGAGATCAGAAAGACTCACGGTTTTACCAGATAGGGAAACAAGATGAAGGTCTGCTGGCATTTCATCACCAACGTCTAGAGCGCTAGGAGGAGGTAGAAGGACATCGTCTCTAACATCTCATCAAGGTCACTACATTCTTCGATTTTCGAAATCACTCATGCATAACCGTCCAGGCGCCATTATGTCCGTTTCTGGTCCATTTTAAGGCCTTATTTTATTCCTTTCTATCTCCACTATCCTAGATCATACAAACTTCTAACAAATTCCTCTAGATAGTCTGAGAGATGTTCTTTCATCTGCGACAAATGACTTGACCTTCAAAATGCCATCTTCATACTCGAAATTCAAATCTAAAACCGACTCCGTCAAAAATCTCTCAAGTTCTTGAAAAATGACCCCTAAATAATCTAAAACTGCCATAACTTTCTCATATAAATTCCGTTTTGTATTTAAATCTCACAGTATCTTTATCTCATAATTGCACATAGCCATGCCAAATTTCACGCTCCAATGGCTTTGCACAACATAAATAGCGCCCTCTAAAGTTCTGGGAATTGGCTTTCTCTCTGTGGCCGTATCTCCATAATGGCTTGGCAAACCCGTACCCTTTTTTGGATTTAGATACTTGAAGATATGCCCTTTCCAGCCATATACAAAATTATATACCCTATCACTGACCAAATTTGAGAAAATTGCCCTCCAAATTCGCCATTTTCAAGAAAATTCCGAAATAACTTCAACTTGCTCTAAAATGGCGATCGTTATACCTACATCAATGAAACTTTGCAGACATATGTATCCATATACGTGACAACTGTTTGCAAAGTTTGGTAAAATTCGAATATGTCAGCGCAAAGTTATCGCCAAAAATGATGAATTTACTATGGATTACGTAATAGCGCGTTCAATGCGCGCAATACATTGCGCGCAGTTAACAATGGTGTTAAACTGACCGCAATGAAGTGCCCTTTCGGATGATACCAAGTATAGTATATGTTCACACAGAAAATTGTGAGTAAATCGCATTTGAACAAAGATCACTACACGAATTCCGCCGAGTTTCCGCCCGAATCTAACACGTATCGGCTATGACGTCATTTTTTCAGACTGCTTTTCGCCCCTTAAACGTCCTTTTTTTTTCCTTGAAAATTTGCAGTGACATGCCGAGTTCCAATACGCAGGGCACCTCTTGGCCGGATTTTTGAAATTGGTCAAGGGGGCCATTTAAGACGCCATTTTGTCCTATAAATCTATTTTACATCACGTGTTTCGATAGCATTATCATAGAAAAAAAGAGAGTGGTTTACAATAACAACCATGAAATTTTCTTTCTAATGATACCAAATACGGCCCATAAAGAGACGTAAAGAGAGAGAGAAATTTTTTTTTAACTCCGGTCATAATACAGATCCATCCTGCACGTTTTCCGCCCATTCATTACACGCGTTGTCTATGGGGCATATCGGGTTCACGCTTTTGGCCCCCAGAACGAACTTGATTGCAATGTCAAACATGCACCAAATCCCATTAGTTTGTGCACGCAGTGCTTGCGAGCCCTTTGTAGGTTCTTTCCCCTATCCCAATTTCTTTCAAACTTCGTAGGCATAGTACCATCCCATCAAGGTCACTGTTGATGCCTTTCTTTCGCCCTACCTATCTCCAATATCACAGAAGCTACAGACTTCGTGCAAATTGCTCTGGATAGTCCGAGAGAAGCTCTTTCGTTTGACACGTAGAAACACGGCGTCATTGCACGCACATCGTTCTGACACGATTGCATTTCTAGTTCTCTTTGAGGTCATTAGCGCGTTCATGTTAGAAACTGAACACATTGAGGTGCAACTGCACATCCAAACCCTCTGCCTGTACCATTATTACACTGCATTTGTGTCAGAAAATCCCTATTAAATATGTCTATAGGGGGGTTCCTTTTAATATTATAAAATACCACAAGGACATCATTTCTTCCCCGCCCCTCTCACGATTATATACATCTCTCTCTCTCTCTCTCTCCCCCGTCTCTCTATCTCTCTCTTGTTTTAATCTTATATCTCCCTTTTAATACTTTCGTTCCTCCGTACCTCCTCCCTCACACATTGGATTACTCTTCTTTGTCAAAAGACACTTCTTTTCTGATCAGATCTGTAGATATCACGTTGATACAAGTTGTACATAATTCGGCATTTTTTTTTTAGAGATTATGAAACTGCAGACCCCAGAGCACACCCCTCCCAAATATTCATTCACAATGAATAATGTTCAATAAACAATTGAAATAAAGGAATCAACAGTCTAAGATGTTTATACATTTCTTTTAAAATGTATTAAACAAAATGTGCAAGAGAAAAAAGACATCATTGCATATGATATATTGACGATGACAAATGTTTATATCTGTTCCCAAAGTTTAAAATTGTCTCTGGACACTTCATTAGCTTTGTTCATGTCAAGCAATATGAAACAATACCCGTTTTTTGTACACTTCTGCTGACCTATATAAATTGTTCTTATATTTAAAATTGAAAAGAATCTTCATAAGAAAGACTAATAACATAATTTTAAAATATGCTGTGAGCCATTATTATTGAGTTTTTTTTTAAATTCCTCCAAATCTGTTTATTGTTTTGTCACTTGATTATGTAATAACCTCACAACCTTTTAACACAACCATTTCCAAATCCTTTTGCGTGTATCCGTTTAAATGTCCCGATATTCTGTTATACAAGCTGATGCAAGTTGCACATAATTCAGAATTCTTTTAGAGATCATAAAACTACAGACCCCAAAGCACGCCCCTCCCAAAAAGTGAGAATGAACCTATCAATATTCACCCTAAATAATGTTTGAGGAATTATTTAAAGGTACCATCAGTTTAAGATGTTTATATATTTCTATCAAAATGTAACTCAGCAAAATATATACAAAATAAAAAGGACATCATTGCATATGATATATTGACCATGACAAATGTTTATATCTGTTCCCAAAGTTTAAATTGTCTCTGGACACTTCATTAGCTTTGTTCATGTCAAGCAATATGAAACAATACCCGTTTTTTGTATACTTATGCCGACCTATTTACTTTTTTCTTATATTTAAAGTTGAAAACATTTTTTATAAGAAAGATTAATAATTGTCATAATTTTGAAATATGTAGTGAGACATTATAATTGAGCTTTTTCTCAATTCCTCCATCTGTTTAATGTTACGTCACCTAATTATGAAACCTCAGGCCCTTCTAACACAGCCATTTCTAACACCAATTTCGTGCATCCGTTTATAAAGTTGTCTCGATATTCTGTGATGATAATGTACAACAATACTAAAACCGGTGAAGTAAGAAGAAAAAGGGGGAAAAAGAAAACAAGAAAAAAGAAAGAAAGATAAAATGATAGAAGAAAAGATAGATAGAAAGAAAGACAGAAAGATAAGAAGAAGATAGTTAAAAAGTCATTATCAATTGGGTAATTATGAGCCACAAATATATCGCCTGAGATTAGTAGGCCTAATTTGTTTGATATATATATATTTAAATTGTATATATATATAATTTAAGGCATGCATTGTATTTGGTTGAACACATAACATCAATTCTACAATGACATATTTTGTTTGTAGTCAAGACTCCTTTTAGGGCCTTATTTCCTTGTATACATAGAGTTAGCATCAAATTGGAGATTATGTGACGGTATGAATGACTAAAGATTTCATAAATGGGCACTCATGCTACCAACAATGAGATTTTCACTGGTAATCTTACCTATTAGTGTTGAAAAACTTTTGAAGGTGATTTCATAAGTTGAGTTTGGTTGAAATTTAGTATCCATGAAGAAGAAAAGAACTTAAACACTACATCTCAAAATCGTTCATAGGACGATTAACTCGCAGCTATAACCAGATTTAAAGTGTGTACGACAATGAAATTACTGCTTCGAAGCCGGTCCAACGTTCGCTTCCAACCATTCACGTGCTTCATGTGTCATCAAGCGTGAAGGTTCCTTCATCTGATCCATGATGTTTTTACCGAAATACACGATCTTCCCATCACGGATAAATATCACCCGATCTGGGTGCGCTTTGAACATCCTGGAGAAGAGGTTGTCCATTTGGTCAACGACGAGGCGGAACTTTGAAGTATCACTGACGTCATCAGTCATGCAATCGTGTGTCTCGGCATCTATCTGGAGAAGATCTCTGAAAAAACAAACACACGTATCTATGCACATTTAACTATTTCAGGATATGATGTTTGTAATGACTCTATGATCACTAAATGGCAGTATATTTGATGTGCTTGAAGTTCTTAGTCACACTAAAATATAAATACAAAAGGAAAAGAGAAACTTTCTAATAAAAATAAGGGGGGGGGGAGAATGCTGGTTTCTAACCACAACAATAGTTGAAAATTTACACCTATCGATATAGAAATAATTTTTTTAATGCTACTGATGTATTAAATGATAAGTCATATAAAACTGGAACTATGCCGAGAGCTAAATGTTACCAATATGTATTAAATACGGGGTTTTGTACTTGTACACCACTTTGCAAACTTTAGACTTTTAGCGTATACATGTAGTTGGTAGTTGATATTGCTACCGTGAGATGTGTTTTGGGTAAGGCACCATCAATGTAACAGATAGTCCGCTCTTACACTTCACTTGATATTGCCCTGACCAGAGGCGGCCCTCCCGGGGGGCAGGGGGGGGGGGACAGTGCCCCCACATTTTCAAGCACCCGAAAAGTGCCTCTTTACCTGGGAAAAGTGCCCCTCTAACTTTTTAAGAAGTGCCCCTTTTTACATAGGAATAGTGCCTCTTTTATTTCGACAAGTGCCCCTATTAATTTGTAAAAGTGCCCCTTCCCCTGTTCAACTCTGATAAGTGCCCCTTTTATTTGGACACGTGTCCATTTTCCTTTGACAAGTTCCCATTTTCCTTTGCAATAAGTGTCCATTTTCCATTCTCATAAGTGCCCACTTCACCCCTCTGATAATTGTCCTATTAAAATCTGAGATGTGCCTCTTTTCCTTTGACAAGTGTCCCTTTTCCTTTGAAAGAAGTGCCCCATCCCCTTTTAATAACTACCCCCATTTTAACTCGGATAAGCGTACCTTATATTTTCACATGTGCTTTTTTTCTTTTCTAATGAGTACCCCTTTCCCTAATGATAAGTGCCCCATTACAAAAAAGAGCCCTTTTCCCTTTTCATAATTGCCCCTTCTCTGGTAAATGACCCTATTCAGGCACGAGAAGTTACTCCTTTTCACTTCAGATAAGTGCCCCTTCACCTCCGGTAAATGTCCCTTTAAAATCTGATCGGTGCCCGTTTTCTTTCAATTAATGCACATTTTCCTTTATTACAAGTGCGCCTTTTTTATTCTGTGCCCCTTTACATATCTGGTCATTGTCCCTTTTCAGGTGGGATAAGTGCCTCTTTTCATCTCTGATAATTTCCCTTTTCACAATGATACGTGCCCCTTTTCCTTTGTAATAATGGACCTATCCCCTTTCCATAAGTGCCCCTTTTCACCTTTTATAAATGCCCCTATCAAAATCTGATGGGGGCCCCTTTTCCGTCGACAAATGGCCATTTTCTATTCTCATGACTGACCCTCTTTTTGAGGGTGTAAGAAGTGCCCCATTTTCACATCAAATAATTACTCTTTGTACTTTGGCAAATGCCCCTTTTCTTTCCTGATAATTGTCCCCTTTTCCCCTCATCAGTAAACGCACTCTAACTAATTTCAAGCGACTAAGAGCAATATCCCCCAAAGCTCAAATCTATGGATGATATATTTATATTACTTTTTAAAGGTCTTTTCAGTCTTCAGCTATGATAATGTGCTTATAACCCCATTATATTGGGTTTTTCCTCTTTATAAGATGTAATTTTTCGCACTGCGACCTCACACATCTTAAAATGTTTCATCGCTCCCTCACAAACAATTTTGTAAACAATCAAACCCAACTGCAAAGCATGATGCTTAAGCAATATCTTGTATGGTGTATAAAGTGAAACAAATATTGAAATCATCCCTGATAATTGTAATCACAATGTAGAGGTATATACCAATGTCTAACAAATTGTATATTTTCGTGTTGAGATATCCCTTTGTAGATGTCCTTTTTTTCTCTTAAGAAAGTGCTTTTTTGTTGGTCCCCCCCCCCACTCTGGAAGTCGCTCGGCCGCCCCTGGCCCGGACTTAAAACTTATTGAGCCAAACTGAAATATGTTGGTGATTGTTATGGATGGGTAAATAAGAAAATAAACCAAATCTTCAGCTTAAATAATCAGAAATATTTACAGAATGCTACTTATTACAATATCATTAAAGACTTTACGAAATTTAATCATGCTCTTTAATAGTCGTCAAACAATGTTAATACGGACTTTTAGATTCTGAACGACGAGAACGTGGACTGCCCTTTTAAGGCAATCTGACGTCCTTTTAAGGCACTGGCAGTGACGTCACATTGCCTTAAAAGAGCAGTCAACGTTCTCGTCGTGCAGAATCTAAAAGTCCCTATTGTAGCTGCATCACGTACTTAGCTGCATTAATCCTCTCTTGAAGAGACTTGTGACGCTTCATGTAGCTGACATTGCTCCCCAGAGACCACGCTCCTTCGGGATGAGCTTCGGCGAGGTAGACGGCTAAGAAATCGACCTGGGTTCGGTAGTCGCGAACAATACCTGCAAGCGTACCACCTATTACACAGGCCTATAATGAGACAAGATCGGAAATAAATTCATATGTAGATAAATAAAGGAGAATCGATTTACAAATTCAACATTATATAAGAAAGCCGGGATACAGGTAGCCTTTTGACAAGGCCTCGTGACTCTGGCTAAGCGGCTGAGATGAGTCTAGATACCGGGGGTGAATGCGCGACCGAGTGACGACCGTCCACTGTGTAGAGGTCAGTGCGACCGTCATTCTCGCACTGGCGTTCACTCAGGTTTTCGCGATTAGTCTCTTTTTAGTCGCTCGGCGTCTATCAGACATGTGGCCTTGTTTAAAGGCTAGGGTACAGGAGGAGGAGTAAGAGGAGGAGGGGGAGTAGGAGGGGAAGAAGGAGGAGGAGGGGTAGGAGGGGGAAGGAGAAGGAGGAGGAAGATGGGGAGTAGGAGGGGTAGGAGGGGTAGGAGGAGGAGGGGAGTAGGAGGGTTAGGAGGAGGAGGAGGAAGATGGGGGAGTCGGAGGGGTAGAAGGAGGAGGGGGAGTAGGAGGGGAAGGAGGGGAAGGAGGAGGAGGAGGAGGAGGAGGAGGAGGAGGAGGAGGAGGGGAAATACATATTGCTCCGATTGTCTCATTTTCGCTCGCGTGAACATTGCCAGCACAAAACACTGACCTCTACCTCCTGTACGGATCATCGCCCACTCCCATTCACTATACGTTACGTACTAAAAGGCTGTATTGTCTGACCGTTCATGAATATTCATGTTTTTGCTAGACTCGGCAAAATGTTTGCTTTTTACTAAATGGAAAAATTACGGTGGGGGGTTGGATGAAATGGACATAATGAACATAGCAGAAGTGATAATTGATAATTCATGCTTCTTATCCTTCGTGTGCTTGACCTATAATCTTACAATCACTTGGCAGACTGAGTCCAAAGTTCGACTTGTTTCACATGTTTATTATAGGCAATGTCGAGCTTGCAACCTATTTTGAAAAATTACGGTGGGTGAACTTTCAAAAGTCAATGGGACATGAGGGCTCCAATGAAAGAGCTAGTGATAACGTACGTCGGGGTGGATGTGCTTTTCGTTTAAACAAAAAAATGAATTTTTAACGATTTAAAAAAAAAACGTCCATAGGCTAACATGTATGGCTGCTGACTCTGACGATAGGGGGCGTTGTGAAATGAGACTAAACGGAGCTATATGGGAGGGGGAGAAGAAGAAAAAGAGGAAGAAGAAGAAGAAGTAGAAGAAGAAGAAGAAGAAGAAGAAGAAGAAGAAGAAGAAGAAAAACTAGACTTTAATTCGTCACTTAGACGAATTAGGTGATACGTATGATAATGGTTTACATAACGAATAATGCATTACACAATATATTATTTTGTAAAATGCTTCTCCCATTTATATGCTTCTCCCATTATGATCTATTCATATGTCAAGATTAAATTGTGTCTCCTTGATCATCATGAATCTAGGGAAGATAGATTGAAACAATATATGACCTTTGACCCTGTGCAGTAACCAGTTACACATTTGACTCTTTTTTACATCATGAAGAACACCTTTTGACGATTTTATCTTCTCCAAAGAATTGCAAATGTAATTGATAAATGATTATCATCATTATGATAATGATGATCATGATGATAATGATCATGATCATGAGCGCGATTATGACATCTTATTGAAAAAATGAGGGCTGATTTAGATAGCATATAGTTTCAGCTACAACATACTCAAAAATCAACAAAATCCAAGCAGAAATATCGAAGATATTGCTCAAAACACAGGAATGTAGACTCCAGATTTGAGAAAAAGTCATCTCCCATAGGGATTACACCCCAAAAGTAATGGATGAAGTGAAAATAGGGTAATAATAAAGTAAAAAGGGTTGTTTATGACATTATTTGCGATTCTACGTGTTTAAATAATCAAAGGAGATGGTACAGTGAAGGTCAAAAGGAAAACAAAGTGAAGAAAAAAATTGTTGGAGACACCCGGACTCGAACCAGGGATCTCGACGTTGGAAGTCAAGTGCGTTACCAATATACCAAAACATTTCCCATAGCGAGTACACGTAAACGGGAAATGGAATTCTCAAATCCTACTTTGCAAGTGAAATATGAGCATAATCCCGGCATCTGATCGAAAAATAAAAGGCACATTGGTGATAGCTTATCGTCTCAGCTACAACATATTCGAAGCTTAGCGAAAACGAAGTTAAAACAACGGAGATTTTGCTCACGAAAGACAGGAGTGTCGAATCCAGTTTTGAGAAAAAGTCATGTCACATAGAGAATACACGCAAAATGTGAAAAATTGACATGCCTCCTTTAATCGCAAAAATACGCCATGATGCCTTTGTCAAAATGAAAAATTGTGAACACTATATTTGTATAAAATTGTCTCAGCTAAAACATTTCAAAATTTGAAAGAAAATCAATCAATATTTACAGAGATACAATCAATTTTCCAAAAATATGCAAACGTCATAATATGCAAATTGAAATTTTGAGTTCGGAGACCATTATGATGACGTCATTAGTTAATTGAGGGTCAAATGAGACATAAAATCATATCTCCGACTCATAATCTATCTAAATATGAAAAAATATTGGGAGTTCATATCTATTCTGAAGAGTTAAAAAGATTTTTGTATAGGCATGTTTTTGCTCATGTATTGTGGATAAAGATAACGCAGGCCCGCGCGCGCTGTCAACTTTGGCGGACGCTCATTGCGTTATTAAAAGATGAACAAGTTATCAAAATGCTTGGAAAAATGTGCCAAATATGATGATAAAGAAAATTCGGCGATTCTATGTTGCAAAATGCTAGTACGCGCAAAAAACGTGCGCGCAATGCGCGTGAGCGCGATTTTTTATCAAATGCTCTATATGGCCTGAAACGTATGCCAAAAAAATTTGGGATGATTTAGAGCATTTTAAATTTTTGCGCGCGCGTAAACGCGCGGACGAGCGCGCACACGCGCATTTGCGCACGTTTTTTGACCTGAAATTGACCGGACGGATATTGACCTTAATCGCAATAAATATGAATGAAAAATTACTTTCCGTTATGAAGATATGATCATTAGTTGATTTTCACAAAATGGCGCCTGGATGACGTCACGATAAATTTGAGTCTTCGAAAAGTCACGCAGTTCTAAGTTAGACTAAGATCTATCATCATGGCAAGTTTCATGATAATGGCTTTATTCAGTCTTGAGATATCCTGCGAACAAATTCGAGGAAGAATAATAATAAATAAATAAATAAATAAATAAATAATAAAAATCTTGACGAAATCAAAAGGTGATACGTCTACGTACGTATCACCTAAAAATAAGAAGAAGAAAAAGAAGAAGAAAAAGAAGGAGAAGAAACCTTTTAACAGAGACAATAATTTCCCATTCATAATTATTGATATTTCCAAATTTAGATGTTATTGTTAGGTCTGAAAAGCAGTATGTGGTCATATAGTAATATTCCCAGTAAAAACAAAAAAAATCTTGATCTTCTCACCCTAAGCGGAGGTCAGGAAGCTGATGAAGCCATGATCATCATCGTTCTGTCCTTGTTGATATGAAGATCCGAAAGACCTACCATCTTACCGGCCAGGGAGACCAGATTGAGGTTCGGCATTTCACTACCAATGTCAACCACGCTAGGTGGCGGTATACCGACATCAGGATCCCGAACATACGCCGCCAATTTCAACACCTAACGTGAAAGACAAGAGAAACCATGATACTTATGTGACCATAAATAACTATTACCATTATAGCGTACTGATGTGTGTGCGTGGATGTGTGATGTTTTTCTTGAGAAAGAAATAACTTTTTACTTATCCTTTTTATTTTTAGATATGGTTAAGAGGACGCAAAGTCTTTCGTTTATCAACTTAGACGGAATCGATTAAACTCATTATCATTGTGAGCCTTCTATTAGAATGCGCAAACACGAACAATACATATGACGTGATCTGAACATAGTCTTGTTCAGACGGAGGCAAGTTACCGTGGGGGTAAAGGTCGTGTTAAGAGCTATTCGGGGGTAAATATGGTGAGGTAGGTGTAAAGGTTGAAGTAGTAGTCTTGTTCAGACGGAGGCAAGCTACCCTGGGGTAAAGGTCGTGTTAAGAGCTAGTCGGGGTAAATATGGTGGGGTAGGTGTAAAGGTCGGAGTAGTGACCGTCTAAACGATGATCGTGTTAGCTACACCTACCTTTACCCCGACCTATCTAACACGACTAGAGGGTAACGTAAGCTGAACGTGTGGATGCTCTCACTTACACCCGGGAGTATCTGTGACCTTTCACGAGCCATCTACACAGAATTTGGCCAACTTGGTTTCACTGGGTCGCAGCATGGCGTATACTCTTTTGCGTTTTGCTTGCCCAACAAAGCAGTATTCGCCATATTGCGTCGAAGCAGAACCGGTTTGGCTAAACTCTGTGTATAGATGGCTCTGCTCTCACTTACATCCGGGAGTATCTGGCTCTGCGTAAGTTACGCTGGTCGGAGGAAGGTCGTGTTAGCTTAATCATGGCAAGTTGGTCCTAACAGGAGCGTGTGGACAACTAATGGTGTAAGTGAAATTTACATGAGGTATTTAATGCTGCAGGGATTAACTTACGCCGACTAGCATAACCCCGTCTGAACGTCTGACTCATGTCTTCTAAAGGAAATACAATAGCCTATTGAAAATACTTTTAAGTTGATTTCTGAAAAGTTTTTACGATCGTTTTAATTACAATATAAAATTTACCTCTGGGCAATCATGGTATGCTATTAACATAACCATGAGAATGTCTATGATCTTGCCAGGTTCAAACATCGGTTTCAAGTGCTCAAATCCACAGCGTTCCAGTGCTAGATAGGTTGCATGTAGCTTAACACTCTGTGCAGAAAAAAAAAGAAGATAAAAGTATAAGCGAAATAAATGTAGGCCTACATAGTATTTTATAACTCAAATTACAGCTGAAACGGGTAAATATGAGCTAATCATTTAAAAAATGTGTTATATCTTGAAATAATTGCAGGAATCTAGAATTAAACAAAAAAATCAAGCAATTTAATTCAACAATGATATAGTAACTGGTTAAAAAAAGCTAGTTAACTTATAGTTTTCAGGAATGCGCAATCAAATAAAAATATATCTGCTATTGCGTGTCAAAGAGAATTCATAACACCCACAATTCAGAGTTCTAAAATCATTTGTTACCTTTTCCCACCGCTCCTGTATTTTAATTTTTCTTTTTCAACCACATTGTTACTGTCAAATGAAGTCTCATCTTTCGCATTGATTTGTATGTACATTCCTCTTGATGCCTCTCCACATTTATCAAATAATTTTTCTTCATTTGCTGCCCAAACAATCTTAACATAGTAACTCTATATATTTCAATATTGACAAATTAATTGTAACTGTATTTTATGTTTGAAATATGCAATGAGTGTTTTATTTGTACACATGATCAATTCAACCATTAGGCTGCGACACATGTTTTTTTCAATAAACCTTGATTCAATACAATTTGAATCCAGATCCAGTACAATGTTCTTTGCACGTGGTTTCGCTTATTTCTCATTTTAGCTGTAAAAGAAGAAGAACATATGAGATTATAATGTTTTCAATCGGCCAAATACCTGCACTTTTTCGATGACATCTGGCTTAGTAAAGTCCAGCCAATCATTGAACATTTGCTGAATCTCATCCGAAAAGGCAATTTTATTGTACTCCTTGAAAACCTTGATGGCCTGCGCTGGTTCACCAAAAACTTTAGGTATCTTGAGAAATCCAGCATCTTCAGAAGATGGTATGTTTGGTACATCTTCTGCAGGCCCTTTGGGCGCTTTAGGGTCCTCCATCTTCAGTTTCCTCAAATTGTAAATCAGAAGCACAGCAAATTAAATATTGTGAGATGATCGCAATCTAAGTTGTAATAATGCCATCACTTCGTGTAGTTCAGAACTGTGTTGGTATCCAAGCTTTTGTCGTGTCATGCTAGTTTCGTTATGTAAGCATGCACATACGTTTAAATCACATTCCGTAATCGGAGTGGTGGACAAACAAAGAACTCGCGGTGTTTGCTGTATTCGAGCAGGGAGCAGGGAGGAGGTACTCCCTTGTTCGAGGGGTTATCTGTTTTCCTTTGATTGCATTGTTTGCTAAATGGCTATTTGATAGAGAGAGAAGAAAAAGGAGGTAGTTTCAAACGTGAATAATAATGATCTTTGATGTGTGAATTTTGTCTTCATACATTTGATTAAGGAGTTAAAACTTAAAACCCTTAAAACTTCTTGATTTGATCTATAAAATCTCAGATTTTGTTAAGGCAAGAATAATGGGAAAGCATTGCTGTCACGGAACGTGCAATAGCTATTCACGCTATATAATTATGTGCAAACAGGCGCGTACGCAGGGGGGGGGGGGGGTTAAACCCCCCATGAGTTTTGTTATGTTTTGTGTTCTGTGTATGTTTTTTTGGACACCCCCCCCCCTTTTGATTTTTGTTAATTAAAAAAAAAAAAAAAAAAAAAAAAAAAAAAAAAAAAAAATCAAATTTCGAGACCAAAAAAAAATGTCCTCTAACCCCCCACCCCGCTTATTCAGCGGCTGGCTGAGTCGTTGCGATTTTTTTTGGGACCCTGAAGACAAAAAAAAGTGACCTCTTATTAGAGAAAGAAGACAATTCGTTGTACCGTTCTCGACTCTTAATCCTTGTCTGAATTTCCATAAATAATACTTGGTTCCTTGTAATACAAGATTTCGATTTTCTTCAATGATATCTTTAGAAATGAGCATCATGCATGTGATGAATATAATAGCGTTTAAATCAACGAATCACCAAACAATCAGCATTTTATCATAATATTTCCATAATTGCTTGCGGGAAATATGTTATTTTATTTCTTATATCTTATTTCTTGTTTATTTCTGGTATAAGATCGGCGTTGTATCTACATACTGGCTAGCAACTCCCAGTACCCGCGTACTTTTCAAAGTAGGGGGGGGGGGGGGGACTAAAGTATTTACGATCAGGCAGAGCGTAGAGACCCCCGAGATTTTTGGCCTAACGCGACCCTTGTATACAGGCCCTATACAGGCCCGGCGGAACGTTTTTAAAAGTGGGGGGGGGGGGGAGGGGGGGGGGGAGGGGGGGGGGGGGGCTAAAGTATTTACGATCAGGTAGAGCGTATAGCGAACGTAGCGAGCGGAGCCCTAGGAAGCTCATGGGTTTTAGGCATGTAATTACGATCAGATGAGCATTCAGAGGCGGGTCCCTGCACGGTGGGGTCCAGAGGGGAAGTTGGCACGTAGACCATTTTCATAATGAAGCCAAATTTATGGATAAACAAATATGCCTTTGTGAAACGCTGTGATACGAATTATTTCATAACGGCCGAGAAACAGATAACGAGAAGCATGCACTGTGACCATAGAATCAATATAATGAGCAAATAGTAACGAGTTAATTATAATAATAGAGATAATAATGATAACACGTATTTATAAAATAATACTTTCCCCGTCTCTCTCTCTCTTTCTTTCTATCTCTTTCCTTTCGTTCCTCCGTTCCACCTCCCTCACACATTGAATTACTCTTCTTTCCAACAGACACTTCTTGCCTGATCAGATCTGTAGATATCCCTTTGATACAAGTTGAACATAATTTGGCCATTTTGTTAGAGATCATGAAACTACAGACCCCAAAGCACGCCCCTCCCCAAAAGTAAGTTAACATATTATAATTCACAATAAATTAAGGAATCAACAGTCTATTAGTAAGATGTTTATATATTTATATCAAAATGTAATTCAGAAAAATATACAAATTAAGAAAGAGGACATCATTGCATATGATATATTGACCATGACAAATGTTTATATCTGTTTCCAAAGTTTAAATTTTCTCTGGACACTTCATTAGCTTTGTTCATGTCAAGCAATATAAAACGCTTTTTTGTACACTTCTGCTGACCTACTTACATTTTTCTTATATTTAAAATTAAAAAGATTTATCCTAAAAAAGACTAATAACATAATTTTGAAATATGTAGTGAGACATTATTAGTGAGCTTTTCTCAAGTTTTTTATCTTGTTATTGTTATATCACCTAATTATGAAATAACCTCACACCCAATTTAACAGAGCCATTTCTAACGCCAATTTCGTGCATCCGATTAGGTTGTCTCGATTTCCTGTGATGATATATATATATATATATATATATATATATATATGTATACCAAAGCCGGTGAAGTAACGCAAAAAAAAAAAAAAAAAAAAAGAAGAAGAAAGAAAGATGGAAAGTTAGAAGAAAAGATAGATAGAAAGAAAGAAAGACAGAAAGATAAGAAGAAAGGAGCTGTCGATTGGGTAATTATGAGGAAGGGAAATATCGCCTGATGATGAATAGGCCTACAATCTGTCATATAATATATATACACTGTCGCTCATAACGTTAGAATATTGTTTATCATACTATTATCTAGATCTATTAGGAATAAATAATTGTCAAAATAATTCCATACATTGGGGTAAACAAATAATATTCTATTAAACTTTTTAACGCATTGTATTTGGTTGAAAACATAACATTAAATCTGCAATGACATATTTGTATTCAAGACTCCGTTAAGAGCCCTATTTCCTTCTATACATAGAGTTGGCATCAAATTGGAGATTAATTGACTGTATTAATGTCAACAAATTTCACACATTGGCACCCATGCTATAAAAAAGAGATTTCCACTGGCAATGTTGGTACCTAAAACGTTGAAAAACGGTTGTTCGGGATTTCATAAGTTGAATTTGGTTGAAATCCACTTCCATTGAACAGTATTAATAGAAAAGAACTTACACACTACATCTAAAAACTTTTAAAGGACGATTAAACATATCGCAGCTATGACCTGATTGGAGTTTAAAGTATGTACGAAAATGATATTACTGCTTCGAAGCTGGCCCAACGTTCGCTTCCAACCATTCACGTGCTTCATGTGTCATCAGGCGTGAAGGGTCCTGCATCTGATCTATGACACTTTTACCGAAATACACGATCTTCCCATCATGGATAAATATCACCCGATCTGGGTGCGCTTTGAACATCCTGGAGAAGAGGTTGTCCATCTGGTCAACGACGAGGCGGAACTTTGAAGTATCACTGACGTCATCAGTCATACAAACGTGTGTCTCGGCATCTATCTGGAGAAGATCTCTGAAAACATAAACAAATACGTATTCATGCACATTTAACTCTTTCAGGATATGATGTTTGTAAGGACTCTATGATCACTAAATGGCAGATCTATGATGTGCTTGTAGCTCTCAGTCAAACTAAAGTATTAATATAAAAGGAAAAGAGAAACTTGCTAATGCGAAAGATAGAAAATGGGGAAGAACGCTGCTTTTTAACCACAATAATAGTTGAAAACTAACACCTATCGATATACAGTTAATACAGTTAATGATGCTAATGATGCAATGAAAAGTCATATAAGACTAGAACTATGTCAAGAGCCAAAATTCGTTCCTATCTTCACGAAGTGACGGTAGTGAGGAAAATCCGCAAGCAAATTGTATGCGATTTTCATTCACTACCGTCACTTCGTGAAAATAGGGACGAAATGTTACAAATATGTATTGAATACGTTGGTTTTAAACTCGACCACTTTGTCAACTTAAGACTTTTAGCGTTTAGTTGCTAGTTGAAATTGCTACCGTGAGATGTGTTTTGGTTGAGGCACCATTAGTGGAACAGATGGTCTGCTCTTAAACTATCAAAACTTGTTATTGCCCTGAATCAAAAGTTATTTAGACAAATCGTAATATGTTGGTAGTTATCATGGCAGGGTAAAACAAACGCTCTGTGCCAGTTCCTAAAACCCAATCTTAAAGCCCCACTGCACTACTTATAGCTATATGAAATATGATAATGTTCTTAGTCCCAGAGGCAATGTTAATAGGGACTTTTAGAAATGCACGTCAAGAGCTTTGACTGCAACGTGTGACGTCATTTTAAGGCACTGCGCCTGCGTCACGTGGTCTCAGTCGGCGATCGAGAATGCGTCAACCTTGATTTTCCTAAATCTAGTACATGCAATACATACATACATATTGACATTTATAAAGCGCCTTTACATGCTGAAATGTGTAGAACAGGTGTCACATGCACCTGTTCTACACATATTTACATATTAGCAGTGAAGGGATGTTCTTTTGTTGAGGGTAGAATGAGGAACTGTATATTTTGTCCTCTTTCTTTGTCCGTGATGTTTATTGTGTTACTTCCTGCATGCATATCGTCGAGTGCAATCTAAAAGATTTCTAATTGTAGCCAACATGGGCAGTTAAGTACGTTGACACGCATGATCAGTCGGCGTTCGTCGTGTTCTCGTTCACTCATTCTAAAAGTCCCTAATGTAGCTGCATCACGTACTTAGCTGCAGTAATCCTCTCTTGAAGAGACTTTTGACGCTTCATGTAGCTGACATTGCTCCCCAGAGACCACACTCCTTCGGCATTAGCTTCGGCGAGGTAGACGGCTAGGAAATCGACCTGGGTTCGGTAGTCGCGAGCAATACCTGCAAGCGTACCACCTATTACACAGGCCTATAAGGAGACACGATTAAAAACAATTTAATATGAAGACAAATAAAAGTGAATAAATTTACAAATTCAACATTACCGGTATAAAGGAAAAAGAACAGGCACAAGATGAAGAGGAGGAGGAGGAGGAGGAGGGAAGGGGGCAGGATGAGAGGAGGAGGAGGGATAGGATGAGGAGGGGGGAGGAGGAGGAGGGAAAGAATGAGGATGGGGAAGTAAGAGGGGGGGGGGAGAAGAAAACGACAAAGGAGAAGAAAAGTTATAACGAGACAATGATTTTCCATTCATAATCTTTCTAAATTTAGATGTTAGTGTAAGGTCTGGAAAGCAGTATGTGGTACATATAGTAATATTCCCAGTAGTTTGCGACTTTGAGGTAAAAGCAGTGGAGGTGAAAGTGGTGGTAGTGGTGGCGGCAATATTTTTAGTAGAAGAAAATCAGTACCTTATGGTAATGGTAACTAATTTCCATATATAGAAAAACCCCAACAGTTATGAAATGTTGTTCCAACACACAAATCTTGATCTTCTCACCCTAAGCGGAGGTCAGGAAGCTGATGAAGCCATGATCATCATCGTTCTGTCCTTGTTGATATGGAGATCCGAAAGACCTACTGTCTTACCGGCCAGGGAGACCAGATTGAGGTTTGGCATTTCACTACCAATGTCAACCACGCTAGGTGGCGGGATGCTGATAGCAGGATCCCGAACATACGCCCCCAATTTCAACACCTAACATGAAAGACAAGAGAAACCATGATAATTATGTGAACATAGCCAACTACTAGCGTACTAATGTGCAAAGGTTTTAGTTTTGTGTGTGTGTGTGTGTGTGTGTGTGTGGGGTGGGGGGGGGGGGGGGTGGGGGGCTGCTATCTTACATACACTGGAGTCCTTTCCCCTTTCTTGCTAAGCCCCCTCAATTTATTTTGGCTCATTACGCCAGTGTAGAGAACCATTAAATGACCACTGTCCTGTACTAATTTAATGAATATGAGATCGGATTTCAGACCTTATTACAATAATTATCTTGGAGGACAATAATTCATTTTAAGATCTTAATTCATCTTAAGATAAGAAACAAAGATAGAAAGACTAGAACCAGGGCTATTAGACTCGTTCTTCTTGACAAATCCTCTTCATCACATCCCATCCCCTCCTCGAGCTCTTCAGGATGCCAGCCCGGATGTGAACCCCGTACGAGGCCAGCTGAGTGTTACGATGATTATGGTGTTGGCGTGCGTGTTTTGTTAGTATATTGTATGTGAGTGTATCGAATATAGTTTTGCCAATTGATCATATATAGTTAGCCACTTTTTTTGTTAAAGCAATCCTTCATTTTCCATAGCTGCATTGCAAAATTAACAAGGTATATTTCCATCAACTTATTCGAAAAAAATATTTCCCAACGAGTCTTGAGCAAGTATTACCATTTTACTCGTCATTTTTATTTATAGATATAGGTCGCAAAGTCTTTCGTAAATCAGCATGGAGTGGGGCAAATTTAGTGAGCCTTCTATTTAAATGTGCAAACTCGAAAAAAAAACATTACGTGATTTGAACGTGTCTTCTAAAGGAAATACAATAGCGTATTGAAATTACCATTAATTTGATTTACTTGAAAGTCTTTTCGATCGTGTTAAATAACATTTACCTCTGGGCAATCATGGTATGCTATGAACATCAAGGGGAGAATGTCTGAGATCTTGCCAGGTCCAAACATTGGTTTCAAGTGCTCAAATCCACAGCGTTCCAATGCTAGATAGCTTGCATGTAGCCAGACACTCTAGGCAGAAAATAAGGAGACAAAAGTATAAGCGAAATAAATTTACAGGGTACCTGATAAGCCAAATTACAGCCGAAACGGGTTTATATAAACTAGTGATTTTAAACATGCTATTTCTTGAAATATTTGCAGGAGTCTGGAACAAAATAGGGATGCAATTAAAATCAGCAATGATATACTTAACTGGCTAAGAAAGGCTAATAAATTTATTAGTTTTTATGTGTGCACAATCCAATTAAAATCTGCTCTGTTGTTTCAAAGAGAGTTCTATACAGTTAGAATGCAGAGTTCTAAAATAATTTGTTACCTTGTCCCATCGCTCCTTAATGATAATTTTCATTTTCATCCATATTTGTATTGTTCAATGAAGTCTCATGTTTCGCTGTGAATCGGTCTGTACATGCCTCTCTATGCTAACAATGTATATCCCCAAATAAAGTATATTTATCACACAATGTTTCTACACGTTTATACATTAAAATCTTCATGTGTTGTTTCTTCCTTCCTTTAGATGTGAAAGAAGATAACATAAGGAGAGCATAATGCTTTCACTTGATCAAATACCTGCATTTTTTCGATGACATCTGGTTTAGTAAAGTCCATCCTTTCATTAAACATTTGCTGAATCTCATCCGTGCTGACAATTTTATTGTACTCCTCGAAAACCTTGATGGCCTGCGCTGGTTCACCAAAAACTTTAGGTATATAGGGAAATTCAGCATGGTCAAAGGATGCTAGGTTTGGTACACCTTCTGCAGACCCTGTGGGCCTTTCAGGGTCCTCCATCTTCAGCTAATTCCTCAAATTGTTAATTAGAAGTACAAACAAATAAATATTGTTAGATGATTATATCGCAATCTAAGTTGAAATAATGCTGCTACTGTGTGTAGTTCAGGTTTCTGTTGGTATCCAACCTTTTGCTCGTGTCATTAAAAAGCCTAATTTGTTAAAGCCAAGACAGAAGCAAGAGCAACAACAGAAACAGCAAAACAATAAACACACAAACAAACGACAACAGCAGCAGCTGCGCCGCAACAGTCTAGAGTAGTCACTATACAAGTGTAGATACATAACACGACAAGGTAGCGCAATGCGTTTTATCAAGAGGAGATTTGAACACTCTGGGATCAGAGTTCGCGCACTGTGGTAACACGAGCCAAGGCAAATGAGAGATAAAGACATAGAGAGAAAGAGAAGAGAGAGAGAGAGAGAGATGGAGAGATATGAATTATGGAAGCGTGTCTTTCAAGAAGAATAGAAATACAAACAAGTCTCGTTGCGTTAACGTTTATGCCCGTCGGTTGTTTGTACTTGTTCCAAATACAGAAAGGCCAATATCGAGCAGGGTGTATACTTCTCAAGTTGTTGGGGTGGAAGATTGTCCAACATTTGCAATATATAAGGGGGGGGGGGGTGAAAATCTATTCTCGTTGGGGGGGGGGGGTGGGAGTGGCAACTGAAATCAATCTCGGAGGGAAGGTGCGTATTGTATTCTCACTTTGCATTGTATTGCAATATTTCAGCAACATCTTGGTTGTTGACATTCCTTACTCTTTCTAGCGAAGTCAAAGTATTCACAATCAAAGGGGCCAAAACAAAAGTCAAAACATCGAAGAGCAAGGACATGTGCATCAGAAATAGGAGGAAGAGACGATACTAACCAGGAGATCCCAAATAAAAGTTTATTGGAAAGTGAATGCACAACCCGCACTTCACTTAGATATTCTGATGCCTGGAGTTCCATTTAATAGCAGTCTAAGTGATTCCTCAGCAGGGCTTTATAATACTGCAAAACTGGTAGAGGGGATTGCGCTCCAGGCAGCACTTGACGGGGAGCAACAAAATAAAACACAGAAGAGAGAAAGGGAAACGGGAGACAAAGTCTAAATGGGCAAGGGTATATTCCCTCCCGGCATAGTCAGTCTGCCCCTTTTAAATGGCACCATCTATAACAGCATTTTTTAACCGAGGTGCCACGAGAATGTAACCTCATCTGGTATTTTGATGTCGAAATGAAATGTATACCTCAAGAAAGTGTTATTTCCCCCATCGTTCACTTTACTTCTTCAAAATTGATAAATTAGTATGATTTCTGGAAACGAGATTACCGAATGTATGATTTAATTTTGTCAAGTGTATATTGAATAACAAAAATTGCATATATTAGTTGTTGCTAAGTAGGACAAACATTATAGCTTGCTCTACCTAACAACATTTAATGTATTCAATTCGTATTCTGACTATTAAAATACAATTATTTGTAATAGGTGAGATTTGTGCAATAAATCTGATTACAATACGAAAATGGTCCATTGCACTCCATGAGCAACAGACCTGTTTACTAATGTAACTCTCCCTAACCTTTTCATTCACATGCTAGGAATAATGGTACCTCTTTTAATAGATGGAATCACTTTGCATATTAGTTGCTGTTATGTCGGGAAAGCCTCTAGCGAGGTCATTAATTGACAAGAGATACTTTTCCTAAAAGCGAATACATAACATTAGTAAACGGGTCTTATACTAAAGCTCTTACCCATTTATATTGATAGCCATTTAGGTAATTTAACCAAATATATGCACATACCTTTGTAAAACACTTTGACACGAATTATTTCATTCACCTGTTACGAATCTCAATAGTCCGAATTCAAATTGCATAAACTAGTTATGCCTAGAAAGGACAAAAACTATGGCTTGCCGTACCTAACAACAGGCATTAGATGCAATCTTTCATTCTGGCTATTGTAATACAATTATTCGTAACAGGTGAATAAAATAATTCGTATCGAAGCTTGCGTCGAGACTTTACCAAAACATAAAAGATGCCTTATTTTCAAACGCTTGCGGCTGATTTACCATGCCTTGTAAGAGTGAAAGAGCCAAAGAAAAATTACATTTTTGGGAAAAATTATACCAAACAGCTCGATTTGAATCCTAATATGCAAAGAAACTATATCAAAAATGAAAACAAGTCAGCCCCAGACAATTGTTATGCTTGACCATTTATCTTTTGTTAATTCACTTCAGACTGTACAAAATGTTTATGGTACCTCATAGGCTTTCTAGACAGTTAGACTACTTGCTACATACAATTGATAAACATTGATATAAATTGAACATCCGATAGGTAGAGAAATATATAGGCTATGTGCTTTGAACCACGTAAATAAGAACTAAACGGCATGACATTAGTCTCAACAAAGAAATGAGAGAAGAGAAATTAAGTGATTTCTACTCACTATTGGTAAATGGTTCTTCAGCTGCAGAGAACTGTGTATGCGAAGTAGAAATAAGCCAGTTCGGACTCATTTCAACCTTTAGAATCAGGTCAGCGAATTGACCAGGTGACATGCGTGACTGGCACTGCTCTTTTTGAAAGTCAGCCGTAATCGTTTAAATCTGGACAATTTCTTAACCTAATCAAAATAAATGAAGTAATTCGATGTAAACATGCGATAGTTGTTTATCAGAAGATTTTAATAAAATCAGATGTAAATGATTTTAATTGAGTATGACTTCGGATGCGTATGCTAAGTTCGAAAACAAAGAAATAATAGGATCTTTGTTTGATTTTAAAAGTAAGTGCGCGCGGTGGGTGAGGAGGGGGGGGGGGGCAAAGACGTTTAAATATAATTACTAGACGGAAAGCAGCACGCGCGGAAACCATGCAGATGAATGGGATTAGGCTCCGCCTCTTTTGGATCATTTGAAGACAAAATAAGCCACCGAGGCGGCTCTTTGATTGGATATGAGCCTCATGAATATGTATTTTATCGATAGTATCGTTTAAGAAACCGGATAATATATTTGACCTCATTGCGTCACTTTAATTATGCAGATTTATATGCACGACGCTAATATACACTCGCACAAACCGAGAAGAGTTAGTTCATTGAGAATGGGTGAGTAATTGATTGAAATATGAGTAGATTAAGTGAATTTAGTCATCAATTTTGAAAAAGCTGCAATAGTCTTCGTGATGTACGGTAATTTCGTTACATTTGGAGACAGTTCTCAACAGATTTTTGGGGAAAAGACTAGTTAAATATTGCTCTTGAAATTGCACTTTGATTTTCATCGTCATAAAGTAGTTTGACTGCGGTTTGCCGTCATTTCACCCTAGTACTCCAGTTAGGGCCCCGGGGTTCCGGCAGGCCCACCCCTGGGAGTTTCGGTGCTCATCTGCATCAAGATCAAACTGTTTTATTCCAGATTTGATCGTCATCATGAATCTAATTCACCAATCATCGATTTAATTTAAATCTAGATTTAACGTTACACCTTAAAATAATCTACGAAGCATGATTTTTTTGATAATACAAGTGGATTAACTCTTGTTAAAATCTTTAGTAGATGTGGACTCCGATGGCTTTACACTTATCAATATCATTACATTATCACTATCAGTGCCATCCGTTCGTTCAGTTGCATCATCGAGACGCGGTGCGCTTGTCAACTTTATTTAGGCCTAGATCTAGACCAAAATTATCTGTGAGACTGTGACCATTGATAATCAAACAACTCCAAATCCTATTCATTAAGATGTAGATCTAGATCTTAACTTGAAACTTATTAATACAAAATATTTAAAAAACATCAACACTAGGATTTGTTTATTTAATATTTAGATTTTGTGTGGGTCCAGCGTGCTTGTCAAGTTGTCATTATTTATAATTAATAGAGTCTAGATCTAGGCCTACTACTGGATCTAGACCCTTGCTATCAGTGGCGTACGCAGGCTTTTTTCAAGGGGGGGGGGGGGGGGGGGGTTAACATTTTGAAATCGGGCCAAAAACT
This sequence comes from Strongylocentrotus droebachiensis, assembly GCA_035222895.1. NCBI lineage: Eukaryota > Metazoa > Echinodermata > Echinoidea > Camarodonta > Strongylocentrotidae > Strongylocentrotus > Strongylocentrotus droebachiensis. The sequence continues at coordinate 19,325 of JAVYIG010011486.1, read as the reverse complement.
TCGCAACGACCCAGCCAGCCGCTGAATTAGCAGGGGGGGGGGGGGGGTATGAGGACTGTTTTTGGGGGGAGTCATCTTTTTTAGGTCATCCATTAGGATTTTTTTTTTTTTTAAATTGTGCAGTTCATGTTGATAAATCTATTTGTTTGTGTAAGAGAAGACCCTTAGTCCACAATTATGTTTACTTATGTAGTCCACTTATTCTTGTCTTAATATAAAACCAATTCTACTTAAGACTACTTTATATGTATAGGCCATATAAAGCACTTTTTGAGGCACAAGTTAAATCTTCCATTTAATTTTAATTTGTACTGTGGTCCATTAAATTGGAATGTTGATTTCCACACCATATTAAAATTAAGGCCAACCATGACATGAAAAATAGCCTTGATTGTCATATTCATTTTGTTTTCTTTTTGTTCCAACAGATTGAAACTGATGAAGAGCTTGAAGGAGTTAACTGATGAGTAGACATTACAACATTTCTTATATTTGCAAGATGAAGCTGAAAGTCCCATGGAGGTAAAATTTTCAGGATATTTAGCACACAAATATTAAACAACCACCTATTAATTCACTAAAAAGGAAATGGAACTAAGTTTATGTTGCAAGTGTGTATAGTGGAGGTGATATTTTATTCTAGTTCTTCCCTTTCTTTTTCTACAAAGGGATTTGTCCTTATGTACAGGAGGTCCTGTGTGTAGAAGAACGATGTCTAATGCACATTCAAAGCACTACATAATAATAATAATGGTCATACATGTAGGGTATACACAGGACCCCTCATTACTTTTTTTTGTAAGTGGTCCTTTCACTTCTTGAGCAATGAAAATGAAGAAGAACACAAAATAAGATTAATGAAAGTCTGATTATAGGATGTATTATGGTTGATATGTATCTATTATTATCACTTTTTAATTGAAGTACCTACATTGTTTTCTCTTATGTAGGACAATGCTCCTCTACAGTGGATGATGAAGGTATGCTGGTTACAAACTCAGGAGAGAAACAAAGAACAGATAGATGCGGGCCTACTAAACTTCATACGAGCAAGTGTGCTAATATACAATGTAGGTACCCCCAATAAACTATTGTAGAACACATATCATGCAGAAAGTTATAGATCTGACAAAGATATTTTTCATTGTCCGTTACTTGTAAAAGAATACTTGACTGAATATCACAATTGTGATTTAGATTTAAAAATAAATGTCGATATAGATGAAATATAAGTCTACATTACGTATGCTTCAGTAGCATTATTTCCAGCACGTTCACTGGTCCAAGTTGTTGGGTCATTTTATGTCCCATACTTAACCGAGTATTAATCAATTATGAGCACAAGTTCACAATACAAGTAAATTGTACACGTATTACTTATTTCATACCTTGTCTGATCCAAGCTCCAGCAGGCCTATCGTCAGAAATAATCTAAGATGTGGTCAGTAACTAGTCTTGAGGGGAAAATAGTTTAGGTGTGCACTAAAACCCCAATGAATTTCAGTCCTTCGTCATTTTGTCAGAGCAGGTATCAGGGTGTATGTTATTAATCATTGTTGATTTTCTTATACACTGCATCTTATTTCATTTTTCCATTCAACAGACTTGGGTTATCATTACAGCCCTTTCTTCTGAAAACTAGGCTACAACTGTATTGATGAATGCAGGAGACATCTACATGGGACTACGTCTTAAAGATGCCACCCTCATATAATGAAAGAGGACACTAGAGATGGGTTTCAATTTGAATATTTACATGATATTTATTTATTATTAGTATTATATGTTTGTAGAATACCACATTCAATAAAGCTAATGAGTTTATCATTTTGTCAACTTTCAAATCATTAAAGATAACTAATCATCAATGAATAAACATAATTTTAACAATATAAATTACCATCTTATAGGAGGACTGGGCAGAAAGATTTTCCTTGAAATTTGAGTGATAGTAAAGATCTTTCAATCTATATCAAAGATTGATTTAATCAATGATATTTTAATTATAATCATACATGTTGAAATTCATTTACCTCTATGGACTTCTGTATTTTAGAGGATTTGTAAATTATTACATTATTGCTGCTTCAAGTATTGTGTAAGAAGGTTTGAAAGTCAACCCTCTAAATGCATTAAATATAGAAAGACATAGAAAGACTGCCATTTCATCATTGCCTTTTGTATCCAAGCTACTAATTTTAATAGAATCATGTTTTGATACTTCCTAACTTAAGAAAACAGGGAGGGTGGGGGGGGGGGGGGGCTTGCTATCCTCTTCCTGGTGCTGTTTCTACATGGACCATGTAACTGGTTGCAAAAGTGTAAACAATATTATATTTATCATATGTTTATATTAGAAGGATTTAGAAAGTGAAAACGTTATGAATTATAGCATTTCTGTTGCTAGAAGTAATAATATAAGTATAATGGCAGTGTTGATTGTTAAGGGAAAGGGATGGTTTTCCCAGTGAAATTAACGGTATAACCAATGTAAAATTAATAAAAAAGAGATTATTTTTTTTTAATTACAAATTATAGAGGACATGGCCCTCCTAACTGAAACCCTGGTACCACTTCTGGGTTGCTGTTGTTTTTTCTTTGGGGGGGGGGGGGGTGGGGGCGTCGTGATGCCCTGTTTTGGATCTTGAGCACGGCTAGATCATCACGTGTCGTGCGTTATCATAATACACCAGTTTACAGTTGTATCAGTGCGCATGCGCAGACAGTTGACCTCGGGTCATTGGCCCCTAAACGGGGCCAATAACCTCTGACCTCTGGTATTAGTGCGTAAATTAAGATTGCGCCCATGCAAATGATGAAGTGCGCGCACAACGCAGCGCCTAGGGCAGTGAGATCATCAAAATTTGCATGGGCGCAATCCTAATTTACGCATAAATACATGACCTCTAGGTCATTGGCTTTGTTTAAAATGGCGCACACAACTGTAAACTGGTGTATTATAACAGGTCTAATAACATTTCCGGAGGAGAGCCGATCGCCCGCAGTCCTTATAATCACACCGCATGATTCAAAGAGCAGATTGAGTTCTGATATATGTGAACAAATTTGCAGGAAAAATGGGTATTATAACTGTATCAATGGATTGAAACAAATTACGTCTTGATGTTTGAAACTACATCTTGCGTAATGTAGGCCTCCAGTTGCAAAGCATAAATATTACCTATTGTTTTTGTTCTCCATCAATCGAGATCAACTTAGAATGATTAATGATTGCGTACGTAATTACGCACGAGTCGGGCTTAAAAACGTCGATTCTCGGGCTCTAGAAGATTATTGTTTTCAATTATATGTTTTCAGCACCTTGCATTGTTTCATCATTCTTTTAGAGGTCATTGGAGAATTCCTGTTTGAAACTGAACACATTGAGGTGCGTCTGAATATTTAAAACCTCTGCCTATACTATCAATAAACTGTTTTTGTGTCATAACAACCCTATTAAATCTTGCTAGGGTGATTCCTTTTACTATTATAAATACCTTTTGGATATCATTTTCCCTGCCCCTCTCACGATTATATACATCTTTCTCTCTCTCTCTCTCTCTCTATCTGTATCTTTGTCTCTCTTTCTTTCTAACTCTTTCCTTTCGTTCCTCCGTTTCACCCCCTCACACATTGAATTAATCTTCTTTTCAAAAAGACTCTTCTTTCCTGATCAGATCTGTAGATACCACGTTGAGTTTGTTTAGAGATCATAAAACTGCAGACCCCAAAGCACGCCCCTCCCCAAAAGTGGGAATTAACATAATAAAATTTACGCTATAATGTTCCAGAAAAGAAATTAAGGAATCATTAGTCTAAGATGTTTATATATTTCTATCAAAATATATTTAAAAGAAATATACAAAATATAGAGGAAATCATTGCATATGATATATTGACCATGACACATTGTTATATCTGTTCCCAAAGTTTAAATTTTCTCTGGAGACTTCATTAGCTTTGTTCATGTCAAGCAATATGAAACAATACCCGCTTTTTGTTCACTTCTACTGACATATTTATACTTTTCTTATATTTAAAAATGAAAAGATTTTTCATAAGAAAGACTAATAATTTTTTTTAAAATATGTAGTGTGACATTATTATCAAGCTATTTCTCAATTCTTCGATCTGTTTATTGTTCCTTCACCTAATTATGAAATAACATCACACTCTTTTAACAGAGCCATTTCCGTGCATTCGTTTGAGTTGTCTCGATATTTTGTGTAGATATAGATGTATAACAATAACAAAGCAGGTAGAAAAAAGACAAAAAGACAAAGACAAAAAAAAAGAAGAAAGAAGGATAGAAAGTAAGAAAAAAGATAAATAGAAAGAAAGACAGAAAGATAAGACGAAGGAAGTTAAAAAGTCATTGTCAATTGGGTATTTATGAGGTAGAAAAATATCGCCTGATGATGAGTAGGTCTAAAATGTTTAATATAAATTATATACCATTTGGTTAAAAACATAACATCGATTCTGCGATGGCATATTTTTTTGTAGGGCCTTTAGGGCCTTTTTTCCTTCTTTTCATAGAGTTCGCATCAAATTGGAGACTACACTGTAAAAAAATAATAGTCGAAATAACTCAATAAAATTGAGGAAAATAATTGCCTCATTTTTATTAAGTAAATATTACCTACGGCATCTTAAGTAGAATTTACTTATTTTGCTGAATAAATTTTTACTCAGTTAAATCGAGTTACATTAACGTAAATAATTTAAGTATTGTAATCATTTTAGATAATTAAAAAAAAGCTATGATAGGATTACATATTGCACGATTTGGTACCCATCTAATCTGTTCACTACTTCTATTTAAGATTAAACACTAATCACTAACACTACTTCTATTTAAGATTTACATACGCTTCAATTCGACACATATTGAAAGGCTCCAAATTTTATATATACTTGATCGTAGCATCTTAAAAGGAAAATTGGTTGACAATTTCCTGAAATATCAAGTTTTGATTTGTTTTGAACTGGGTAACAATTAAAAATTGTCTTGTCTTTGCTTAGCCATGTTAAATGAATTAGTAAATGTTTTAAAGTCCTTAAATTTTCATTCAACCACAAAAAAGAATTGTTTTATTTTAAAAAGAGTTTAATTTGGTCTTAATGAATATTCATAAATTATGTAAATATTTCTATTACGCACTGCATCGGTCCTTACTTTAAAAAGATAAGAATAATCAACATAAATTGTTTGAGTAATGCGTATAATTTCTGATTTTGAGTTAAAATTACTAAATTAATACAAGCTGAAATTACTTAAAGTTTTTATGTATTTTATTTTACTTAAATATTCCACGTATGTTCTACTAAATTGAAAGTTTGAGTTAGCAAGACTTAAATTTAGTGCGTAAGTGGCAAAACTAATGTTTTCAAGTAAATTCTACATGGAAAAAATACGTAAAAATTACCAATGAACAAATTATTTTTTACAGTGTATGTGACGGTATAAATGTCAACAAAATTAATACATGGGCACCCATGCTATCAAAAATAGATTTCCATTGGCAATGTTGGGACTTGTGGCTGATTTCATAAGATGAATTTAGTTGAAATTCAGTATCCATAAATAAGAAAAGAAGTTAAAGGGACTTGTAACATTGTTCATATGAGAGAAAATGGTGCTAAGGCTGTGACTTCAATGCTAGATGTACAATCAAAGATAATCTCAAAGTTTGAGGGAAAACGGACCATTATCAATGATACAAATTGGGAAAAAATGATCTGATCGATTTCTCAATTCTCCTAACTATAGTATTACAATTTAATTACGATATAGGTGAATGTAAATCGTCACGAAGCAATAAATCGGCTCTATATACCATTCCAGTCATTTAAGTGTTGACAGATTTTTAAAAGCCTGTCTTATGTCTTATTTTCAAGGAAAAACGCCGGTTGGGAAAATTCAAAAATAGACGGTGTTGCACAGTGACGCCTTCAAAGAAAACCATAAATATCTTTGCGGTTTGAGAGTTTTCTCAGGATTATTTGCCTGTGAGAGGAAAAGTACTGTAGAAGGAATATAATAAGTGACATTTCATACAAAAATTACACAGTTTTTTCATCAACCTTCAACAATTTTACCGAGTCACTTTAAAGACTATCTTAAACAGTACATCTGATAAAAAAAGTTCATAGGACGATTAAATCGCAGCTGTAACCAGATTGGATCGTAAAGTGTGTACGACAATGATATTACTGCTTCGAAGCTGGCCCAAGGTTCGCTTCCAACCATTCACGTGCTTCGTGGGTCATCAGGCGTGAAGGTTCCTGCATCTGATCCATGATGTTTTTACCGAAATACACGATCTTCCCATCACGGATAAATATTACGCGATCTGGGTGCGCCTTGAACATCCTGGAGAAGAGGTTGTCCATCTGATCAACGACGAGGCGGAACTTTGAAGTATCACTGACGTCATCAGTCATGTAATCGTGTGTCTCGGCATCTATCTGGAGAAGATCTCTGAAAACATAAAACACACGTATCCATGCACATTTAACTATTTCAGGATATGATGTTTTGTAATGACTCTATGATCACTAAATAACAGATCTATGATATGCTTGCAGCTCTCCGTCAAACTATTTAACGTATAAATATAAAAGGAAGAGAGAAACTTGCTGATACAAAAGACAGAAAAGGGGGAAGAACTTTGCTTTCTAACCACAATAATAGTTGAAAACTAACACCGATCGATATAATAATAAAGTTAATGATGCTAATGATGCAATGAGAATTCATATACGACTAGAACTATGTCAAGAACCAAATGTTACCAATATGTATTGAACACGTTGGTTTTGAACTTGTCCACTTTGTCAACTTAAAACTATTAGTGTATAGTTGCTAGTTGAATTTGCTACCGTGAGATGTGTTTTGGGTAAGGCACCATTAATGGGACAGATGGTCTGCTCTTACACATACATTTGGTATATCAAAACTTCTTATAAAATGATGACGTAGATCCTATTCAAATGATTGGTTGAAAGCGTACACGTGACCATGCATTTACTTAGCCTAACGCGAAATTTGGATAACTCCCGGTCATTATCCTATGGTAATGACCGTCCATTGGCGATCATGTTTTGCGATCGCAACTATTGAGATTCATAAGTTTTACTTTTACTCGCGAAAATGGCTGCCGCGGAATTTAAAACGCATCTAGATCAGTGCACATGTAGACATGGAATTAGTAATGTATGGACTTTGAAATAAAGGTGATTTATCAAATAACAAGGATCCACGTCATAATTTTATAAAACAAATAATACACAGCATTTTGTTCGGGCATTATTAAAATTACCCACACTCGGTACCTTTGAAACAATCCAAACACCCTCGGCTATCGCCTCGGGCGCGTTAGACTGTTCCAAAGGTACCTTGCGTGGGTAATTCCTACTAATGCCCTCACTGCAGTGCATTATTGGTATATTATTGCCCTGAATCTAAAGTTATTGAGCCAAATCGTATTTTGTTGCTGATCATCATAAAAGGGTGAAAACAAACGCTCTGTACCAGTCCATACAACCCAATCTTAAAGCCCCACTGTACTACTTGTAGCTTCTTGCTCCCTCTATATAGAAAACAATGCCGAAGCGGTGCCCGTGGGTCCCCCATGATCCTCTTTTTCTTATGTTAATTGACAGCTGAGTTGATGAGAAAACCACCTGTCAGTGAACATGGCGAAACTATTGCAGAGGGGCCTTAACCCTTAATAATCAGATAAGCATTAACGGATTTCGTTTAATTTTATATACAGAATGCTACTCATTACAATGTCATCATCGTTAATTTACAGCGGAACAGTATGATAATGTTCTTAGTCCCGGAGGCAATGTTAATGTGGCTGCCTCACGTACTTAGCTGCAGCAATCCTCTCTTGAAGAGACTTGTGATGCTTCATGTAGCTGACATTGCTCCCCAGAGCACACGCTCCTTCGGGATGAGCTTCGGCGAGGTAGACGGCTAGGAAATCGACCTGGGTTCGGTAGTCGCGAACAATACCTGCAAGCGTACCACCTATTACACAGGCCTATAAGAGGACAAGATTTGAAATAAATTCATGTGAAGACAAATAAAAGAGAATCAATTCATAAATTCAACATTATAAAAAAGAAGAAGAGGGGAGCAGGAGGGGGGGGGGGGGACGGACGAGGAGGAGTGACAGGAGAAGGACGGGGAGGGGAGGAGGAGGAGGGGGGGGAGTAGGATGGGGAGAAGAAGAAAAGGAAGAAGAAGATGAAGAAGAAGAAGAAGACGAAGAAGAAGAAGAAGAAGAAGAAGAAAAAGAAGAAAAAGAAGAAGAAGAAGAAGACGAAGAAGAAGATGAAGAAGAACAAGTCGGTGTAATGAATAAGCTCAAAAGTTTTCTACCATCCTCTACCATGCTTTCTCTATACTATACACTCATATATCCTTACCTAACGTACTGTAATTTAGTGTGGGCGAGAACGTTTAATAAATTATTAAAGCCCCTTATCATACTTCAAAAGCGGGCTGTTCGATTGTGTTGCAACGCTTCCTTCAGGGCGCACACCTCTTCATTGTTTAAATCCTTAAATTTACTTAAACTTCCAGATATTCTTTCTCAAGGGACTTTATTATTTATGTATAAACTCAAAAATGATTTTTTACCAGTAACGTTTTATGACAGTTATCATTTGAACTCCGATGTCCACTCCTTTAATACAAGAAAGTATTATATAGTATCTGTATGTTTTTATGTTTGGGGTTGCTTGTTTACAAGTTTTTAACTTTTTTTTAGCAATCCCGGTATTTATAATGATTACATTTATTTTGCCGAATAAATGTGAATTTGAATTGAATTGAATTGAAGAAGAAGAAGAAGAAGAAGAAGAAGAAGAAGAAGAAGAAGAAGAAGAAGAAGGAGAAGAAGGAGAAGACGGAAAAGAACCGTTATAACCTTATTACAGCCAGCCTTACTTTATTTTACATATACTCTTTCGTCATATATACAATTTGCAATGATTTATTTGCTTTATATTTGTAAAACTGCAAAAACAAAAAAAATCAAGCAGAACAAAATAAATCGAATCAAATCAAATCAACAAAGGAAATAATTTCCCTTTCACAATCTGTCTAAATTTAGATGTTATTGTTAGGTCTGGAAAGCTGTATGTGGTACTATTTCCAGTAGTTTGCGACTTTGAGATAAAAGCAGTGAAGCTGGAAGTGGCGGTGATGGTGGCGGAAATATGTGTAGTTCAAGAAAAAGATGTACCGTATTCAAATGGTAAATAATTTTCATTTATAGAAAAAGTACCAATGTATTTGATATCAATAACTCAATTTTCATCAAAGGTGGATTTAGCTCCTTTTGGAATTAAACTCTTCAAATCGTGATCTCACCCTAAGCGGAGGTCAGGAAGCTGATGAAGCCATGATCATCATAGGTCGGTCCTTGTTGATATGGAGATCCGAAAGACCTACGGTCTTACCGACTAGGGAGACCAGATTGAGGTTCGGCATTTCACTACCAATGTCAACCACGCTTGTTGCCGGTAAACCGACATAGGGATCCTGAACATACGCTCCAAGTTTCAACACCTAACATTAAAGACAAGAGAAACTATGATAATTATGTGAAAATAACCAACTACTAGCGTACTGACGTGTGCGTGGGTGTGAGTTTCTTTGTGAGATTCTTTCTTGAGAAAGTAATACCTTTGTACTCATCATTTTTATGTTTAGATATGGTTAGAGGACGCAAAGTCCTTCGTAAATCAACCTGGAGTTGGGCAAATTCGTTATCATTGTGATCCTTCTATTCAAATGTGCAAACAAAACAAATACATTTAACGTGATCTGAACATGTTTTTTAAAGGAAACGATCGTGTCAAGTACTACATAACATTTACCTCTGGACAATCATGGTATGCTGCGAACATAACGTTGATAATATCAGTGATCTTGCCAGGTCCGAGTCCAAACATTGGTTTCAAGTGCTCAAATCCACAGTGTTCCAGTGCTAGATAGCTTGCATCTAGCCAAACACTCTGGGCAGAAAAAATGAGGAGAGAAAAGTAAAAGCGAAATAAATATGCAGGGTACTTTATAAGCCAAATTACAGCTGAAACGGGTTTATATAAACTAGTGATTTTAAACATGCTATCTCTTGAAATAACCGCCAGAGTCTAGAACAAAATAATGATGCAATTAAAATCAGCAATGATATGCTAAACTGGCTAAAGAAAATGCTAGTGCATTGATTAGTTTTGAGGTGTGTGCAATAAATTACAAATATATCTGCTATTGTGCTTAAAATAGAATTCATAACAGCCATAATTTAGAGTTCTAAATTCAATTGTTATTTTTTCTCATCGCTCCTTTATGCTAGTTTTCCCTTTTTTATCCATATTTGTATTGTTTAATGAAGTCTCATCTTTCGCAGTGATCTGGTCTGTACATGTTTCTCTATACCTATCTATATTTATCAAACAATGTTTCTACACTTTAATCAAGATCCATTATAATATTCTTATCTTGGTTCTCCTATCGGCTGTGAAAGAAGAACATATGGAGATCATAATGTTTTCAATCGGTCAAATACCTGCACTTTTTCGATGACATCTGGCTTAGTAAAGTCCAACCTTTCATTAAACATTTGCTGTATCTCATCCGCAACGCAAAGTTTATTGAACTCTTCGAAAACCTTGATGGCCTGCGCTGGTTCACCAAAGACCTTTGGTATCTTAGGAAATCCAGCATCTTCAGAAGATGGTATGTTTGGTACACCTTCTGCAGGCCCTGTGGGCCTTTTAGGGTCCTCCATCTTCAGCTTCCTCAAATTGAATATCAAAAGAAAAAAATGTGAGATGATTATATCGCAACCTAAGTTGAAATAATGCACCACTTTTTGTAGTTCAGGATTCAATTGGTACCCAAGCTTTTGCTCGTGTCATTCAATAGCCTAATTCGTTAAAAGTCAAGACAGAAGCAACAGCAACAACAAGAAAAATACAAACAGTAAACACACAAACAAACGACAAGAGCAGCCGCGCCGCAACAGTTTAGAGTAGTCACTAGTCTCACTATGAACATGACGGACAAAGAAAGAGGAAAAGAATATCCAGTTCCTCATTCTACCCTCAACAATTGCTGTGGTAGACAAGGAACATCCCTTCACTGCTATTATGTAAAAAACAGGTGTCACATGCATATTCACCTGTTCTACACTTTTTTTAAAACATTATATCAGTGAAGGTATGTTCCTTTGTCTACCACGTCAATAATTATACTACTGTTAGCAATTATACAGAGAATCATGATTCAACATACGTTAACAGCCTATATTGCATCCTCTAAATTTAAGTTTCACATTTTAAATTCACAATTAAGGAGTCACTGTCACTGATCACTGAATCTCTGACCGTATAGGGTATAATAAAATATAAATACACACCATCTTACCTATGAATTTGTTTCTTTATGGGCCTCCACTCAGAGTAATGATAATTTTTACAATTCGCACGTCCACCACATAGCATACACAACACTCTAAATGAAAAGCGTGACCTTCGAGATATGGCTTCTACAAGTACAATCGCGCATTGAAGGGAAAATCCACCCGGCAATTTTCTTGGTTTTGATAAAAGCAGAAAAAATGAGAGAGCCAAGTTGTTGAAAGTTTGAGCAATATATACAATAGGAAAATTATGAAAGTTTGAAGTTATCATCAAGCAAACACAATTTGGCAACACTGTGTCGTATCTTTCGAGCTCCTCTCCAAATTGCTCTGTCCATAACATTTCATAATCTGTCATTTCGTAGTTATATATAACAGAATAGATTTGTTTCATGCAGGGGTTGTATAAAAACATATTTACAATAGTTATATTTAGGGTGAATGTATGATTAGATATTTTGTTAAGGGAAAATACAAAGTTTTGAAGATTTTTAGTACATTGCAAATGGAAGGAGACCTCGCAAAGTACGTTACAGAATTGCTAATTTGTTTTTGATTTATCGCAACTTCACAAATTCTTAACTTTCTTATTTTCAATCGGTTTTTGCTCAAACTTTCACTAATCTGTGTCTCTTGTGCTTCTGTTTCTATTTAAACCAACTCAATATCAGGGTGAAATTCCCCTTCAAATGTTCATGAGGATAATGTATTTTTCAGGATCACATCCAAGTACAGAATGTGCTTAAATTATAAATTTGTTTTTATTTCTTTATACTAAATTTTTCTTGTGTCTTTCTAATGCATAACAAACAGGAACGCAGGAATTTGGAATAATAAACGAGCTAGTGTCGTAATATAGGTAAATTGGTATTACAAAAGATTTTTTGTAACAGGCGAATATGCTTTAATCAGTATTTGCTCAAACTTTCACGGACCGGTTTTTCAACTTGTTCTACTTCTATTTAAACAAACTTGACATCAGGGTGGACTTCAGGCTGGATTCATGTCCTCACGATATGATAGTATTTGCACGCACTCTTGTATGCCCAACTAAAGTACTGCATTTCTGTTATGTGATTCTCAACGAGCTTCGTTCAATCCCGGTGGCTGCCTATGCCTGTACAATGTACATAGTAGTGTATTCACAGGCCATGTTTGCAGTCTTATGTGTTACGTTTTGCAAGGTTTAAACTACTGTTGTAACATTCGGGGGATTAATTTTTAACAGCACCTCATTTTTACCATGTGTAAGGTGTCATATATGCAAAACAATTACATTTCCTTTAAAAATGATACCACATTCAATAGGTTTTGGAATGATTCGCATTACAATTTTGAGCCAACAATGTGATTTTTTACCATTTTTTTCAAAAATGTGAATTGTGCCAAACTAGAAATTTCTCCATATAATCGATTTTGATGCTACGTGTAACTGACTTGAAACTTGCTGAAAACCTGTTCTTCAGCAACATGGTTGATATCATATCCAAATGTCAAGTCTATTAATTTTCTAACTTAAAATCTATACTGTTATAAAGTTGACACTTTGCTATGAACCAAAATGGCAAATTTGAATATATCACGAGAAATTGCTATCACCAAGCAGATGAATACTTTGATAGGAAGTGTGATGTCAAATTATGCATTTTCGTCTTATTTTAATGATAAATATCGCTTAGCTCACGTTGCTATGTTAATAATATGCCTAGCAACCGATATATAATGTGTTATCAGAGTCAAATTTGGATATAAGTCAAATAATACATAAACTAAGACCTGTTCCAAGTGACAGACATAATTTGCCATCTTAATTTTTTTTTATAGTGCATGTTGTGGTTCAGAATGTACACCCTTCCCCCTCTCTCCATTGAAATGCCCCCCACCCCCCATCAAAAGTAGTTTTGGGATGGGGGCAGTATGTTGTGTAGGACATGATGTGTGTTCAGAGATGCAGGCTATCTGTCAAATGACACATAAAATGAGTTCTGGTTTCAGGTGATAGTCATGATTTTCAGTCTGAATCATGAAGACAATATATGGAGGTGTTCAGAATGTGCACCTTTTCCACCTCTGTGACCCTCCCCCCTCTTCTACAACAAAATTAGAGCAATTTGTATATGCCTAAAGTACATTGTAATCGAAATATTGGTCAAGTATTTTTTTCTCTCCAAGGAATCTTCACAATGCATTTAAATTTAATGGTTAAAATTGCATGGAAAGTTTGTCAATATCTTCCCACCCCCCAGCCTCGAGAATTTGACCCTAATTATCTATTGTGTACAATAAATTCATTAACCTGCTAGGTGTAAGATGATTAGAAACATGGATTCAAATGGTAGACTGGTATCATTCTCTAAAAAATATATTCTTAAAGGTTGGAATCAATTCAAATGATGAGTTGGAGTGGGGGCAGGGGGGGGGGTGCAGCTTCCCTGCCAATTTTGAACTTATCCATATATTGGGCAATCGTCACCTCTTATCCAGTCAGCAATAAGCTAGAATAACGACATGTCCAAGTATGCGACTAGGTGCTGTATTTTACATCTTATCTGGTGTATTTTTCATGACGAAATGATTTTTTTTTCCGTAATGGTAAATTTCTTTATGGTTTCGAGATAGCAAACGGATTGGCCAGTTGAATTGTCGCTTAACAACGAAATATTATGTATACCTCTTGTAGACAGCATGACAATGGATTGTACAAAATTACGTCTTGATGTGTAAAACTACATCTTACCTAATTTAGCCCATCAGTTACAAAGCACAAATATGAGCCAATTTGAGCACCTTGCATGGTTCCATCATTCTCTTTGAGGTCATTAGCGCATTCATCTTTGAAACAAAACACATTGAGGTGCATCTGAATATCTAAAGCCTCTGCCTGTGCTATCAATAAACTGCATTTGTGTCATAAAACCCTTATTCAATCTTTCTAGGGTGATTCCTTTTACTATTATGAATACAGTAATGCCATCATTTCTTCCTTGCCCTTCCCACGATTATATACATTTCTCTCTCTCTCTCTCTCTCTCTCTATATATAATATATATCTCTCTATGTTTTCTGTCTCTCTCTGTTTCTTTCTATCTCTTTCCTTACGTTCCCTAGTTCCTCCTCCCTCACACATTGAATTACTCATCTTTTCAATAGACACTTCTTTCCTTTCCAGATTTATAGGGTTCAAGGACACCTACCCCCTGGACATCAACCCACGGACAACCACCCCCTGTGAACTACCCCCTAGGACAACTACCCCTAGGGCAACCACTCTCTAGGACGACTACCCCTTGGGACGACTACCCCGGACAACTACACTCAGTAAACTACCCCCTAGGGGAACTACCCCCCTGACAACTACCCCTCGGACAACTAACCCCTAGGACAACTACCCCCGGACAACTAACACCCGGAAAACTACCACCAGACAACTACCCCCTACGACAACTATCCTCTAGGACATTAAACCCCGGACAACTATCCTAGGGGGTAGTTGTCCGGGGGTAGTTTTCCTAGGGGGTAGTTGACTGGGGGTGGTTATCCGGGGGCTGGATGTCCAGGGGGTAGGTGTCCGGATACGAATTTGTAGATATCACGTTGGTACAAGTTGCACTTAATTCGGCAATTGTTAAGAGATCATGAAACTGCAGACCCCAAAGCACGCCCTCCCAAAAAGTGAGAACTGACATATTAGAATTCACAATAAATAATGTTCCATAAACTATTGAAATAAAGAAATCAACAGTCTAAGATGTTCGTACATTTCTATCAAAATGTATTTAAACAAATATACAAAAGAAAGAGGACATCATTGCTTATGATATATTGACCATGACAAATGTTTATATCCGTTCCCAAAGTTTAAATTTTCTCTGGACGCTTCATTAGCTTCGTTCATGTCAAGCAATATGAAACAATATCCGCTTTTTGTACACTTCTGATGACCTATTTACATTTTTCTTTTATTTAAAATTGAAAATATTTTGCATAAGAAAGACTAATAACATAATTTTGAAATATGAAGTGAGACATTATTATTAAACATTTTTTTCTTCAATTCTTCGATCTACTTATTGTTTTGTCACCTAATTGTGAAGTAACCTCACACCCTTTTAACATGGCCATTTCTTACGCAAATTCCGAGCATCCGTTTAAGTTATCCCGTTATCATGTGATGATTTACAATATTAGCAAAGCCGGTGAAGTAAGAAACAAAAAAGAGAAGAAAGAAAGATAAATAGTTAGAAGAAAAGATAGATAGAAAGAAAGAATGACAGAAGAAAAAGAAAAATTAAGTTAAAAAGTCATTGTCAATTGGGAAATTATGAAGTAGACAAATGTCGCACGATGATGAATTGGCCTAAAATCTTTTATATAGGCATAAATAATTATTATACATATATATTTTAAAGGCATTGTATTTGGTTAGAAACATAATAATAATAATAATAATAACTGTTACTTATATAGCGCTTTTCATAAAACATTTATATCAAAGCGCTTTACAATATTGGTACAATTAAAACTAAACAGAGTAATGACAAGAGAACAAATTTAAGGTGAAGTATGAAACATAAGATAACAAGGTAAGATAACAATTTAAAAACTAGGTTGAATATGCATTTTCCATTAGGTAGGTTTTTAATTTTGATCTAAACAAAGTAACATCAGAGATGCAACGAATGGAGGCTGGAAGAGAATTCCACAAACGTGGAGCAGAGCATGAAAAGGACTTATCACCAAAGTATTTTGTTTTTGCTTTTTGAACGGTCAAGAAAGTTTGATTTGCATAAACGAAGGGGCCTTTTGGGTGTGTATAATTGAATCAGTTCAGAAAGATAATTTGGGGCATGACCATGTAGAGACTTGAAAGTTAAAAGAAGAAATTTGAACTGGACGCGAAATTGAATGGGGAGCCAATGCAATTGTTTAAGGGTTGGTGTAATATGGTCATGTTTTTTGGTGAGAGACACTAGACGTGCTGCAGAGTTCTGGATTCTTTGCAGCTTGGCCATATCTTTTTCCAGAATCCCATGGAGCAGGCTATTACAACTGTCAAGGAGTGAACTGATAAATGCGTGGACGAGGATTTCAGTGGATGACTTGGAGAGGAACTTACGAATAACGTCAATTCTGCTATGGCATATTTTGTTTTGTAGTCAAGACTTCGTTTTGGGCCTCATTTCCTTGTATAAATGTAGTTAGCATCAAATTGGAGATTATGTGACGGTATGAAGAACTAAACATTTCATGCTACCAAGAAAGAGATTTCAACTGGTACTGTTGGTACTCTGTGTTGAAAAACTCTTGGAGGTGATTTCATAAGTTGAATTTGGTTGAAATTCAGTATCCATAAAGAAGAAAAGAACTTAAACACTATCTTAAACGCTACATCTGAAAAACGTTCGCAGGAAGATTAAATCTCAGCTATAACCAGATTGGAGTACGACAATTTTATTACTGCTTCGAAGCTGGCTCAACGTTTGCTTCTAACCATTCACGCGCTTCATGGGTCATCAGGCGCGAAGGTTCCTTCATCTGATCCATGATATTTTTACCGAAATACACGATCTTCCCATCACGGATAAATATCACCCGATCTGGATGCGCTATGAACATCCTGGAGAAGAGGTTGTCCATCTGATCAACGACGAGGCGGAACTTGGAAGTATCACTGACGTCATCAGTCATGCAATCGTGTGACTCGGCATCTATCTGGAGAAGATCTCTGAAAACATAAAACACACGTATCCATGCACATTTAACTATTTCAGGATATGATGTTTATAAGGACTCTATGATCAATTAATGGCAGTATCTTTGATGTGCTTGAAGTTCTTAGTCACACTAAAATATAAATACAAAAGGAAAAGAGAAACTTTCTAATAAAAACAAAGGGGGGGGGGGGGGGGGAATGCTGGTTTCTAACCACAACAATAGTTGGAAATTTACACCTATCGATATAGAAATAAAGTTATTGATGCTAATGATGTATTAAATGATAAGTCATATAAAACTGGAACTATGCCAAGAGCTAAATGTTACCAATATGTATTAAATACGGGGTTTTGTACTTGTACACCACTTTGCAAACTGTAGACTTTTAGCGTATACATGTAGTTGGTAGTTGATATTGCTACCGTGAGATGTGTTTTGGGTAAGGCACCATCAATGTAACAGATGGTCCGCTCTTACACTTCACTTGATATTGCCCTGACCAGAGGCGGCCCTCCCGGGGGGCAGGGGGGGGGGGGGGGGAAACAGTGCCCCACTCTTTCAAGCACCCGAAAAGTGCCTCTTTTACATGGGAAAAGTGCCCCTCTAACTTTTTAAGAAGTGCCCCTTTTTACATAGGAATAGTGCTTCTTTTACTTTGACAAGTGCCCCTTCCCCTGTTCAACCCTGATAAGTGCCCCTTTTATTCGGACACGTGTCCATTTTCCTTCGACAAGTTCCCATTTACCTTTGCAATAAGTGTCCATTTTCCATTCTCATAAGTGCCCCCTTCACCTCTGATAATTGTCCTATTTAAATCTGAGATGTGCCTCTTTTACTTTGACAAGTGTCCCTTTTCCTTTGTAAGAAGTGCCCCATCCCCTTTTAATAACTACCCCCATTTTAACTCGGATAAGCGTACCTTATATTTTCACATGTGCTTTTTTCCTTTCTAATGAGTACCCCTTTCCCTAATGATAAGTGCCCCATTACAAAAAAGAGCCCTTTTCCCTTTTCATAATTGCCCCCTCCTCTGGTAAATGACACTATTCAGGTACAAGAAGTTAATCCTTTTCACTTCAGATAAGTGCCCCCTTCACCTCCGATAAATGCCCATTTAAAATCTGATCGGTGCCCATTTTCTTTCAATTAATGCACATTTTCCTTTATTACAAGTGCGCCTTTTTCATTCTGTGCCTCTTTACATATCTGGTCATTGCCCCCTTTTTAGGTGGGATAAGTGCCTCTTTTCATCTCTGATAATTTCCCTTTTCACAATGATACGTGCCCCTTTTCCTTTTTAATAATGGACCTATCCCCTTTCCATAAGTGCCCCTTTTCACCTTTTATAAATGCCCCTATCAAAATATGATAGGGGCCCCTTTTCCGTCGACAAATGGCCATTTCCTATTCTCATGACTGACTTTGTTCATCCCTGGTGAGTGCCTCTCTTTGAGGGTGTAAGAAGTGCCCCATTTTCACCTCTGATAATTACTCTTTGTACTTTGGCACATGCCCCGTTTCTTTCCAGATAATTGTCCCCTTTTCCCCTCATCATTAAACGCACCCTTACTAATTTCAAGCGACTAAGAGCAATATCCCCCAAAGCTCAGATCTTTAGATGTTATATTCATGTTACTTATCAAAGGTCTTTTCAGTCTTCAGTTATGATAATGTGCTTATAACCCCATTATATTGGGTTTTTCCTCTTTATAAGATGTTATTTTTCTCACTGCGACCTCACACATCTTAAAATGTTTCATCGCTCCCTCGCAAACAATTTTTTAAACAATCAAACCCAACTGCAAAGCATGATGCTTAAGCTATATCTTGTATGGTGTATAAAAGTGAAACAAATATTGAAATCATCCCTGATAATTGTAATCACAATGTAGGGGTATATACCAATGTCTAACAAATTGTATATTTTCGTGTTGAGATATCCCTTTGTAGGTGTCTTTTTTTTCTTCTCCAGAAAGTGCCTTTTCTTTGGTGCCCCCCCCCCCCCCCACTTTGGAAGTCGCTCGGCCGCTCCTGGCCCGGACTTAAAACTTATTGAGCCAAAATGTAATACGTTGATGATCATCATAAATGGGTGAATGAGAAAATAAACCAAATCTTCAGTCTAAATAACCAGACATGTTTACAGAATGCTACTTATTACAA
>JAVYIG010011485.1:0-60407 GCA_035222895.1 Strongylocentrotus droebachiensis | reverse complement strand
TTGGAAGGCGGTTTTCCGATTTATCCTTGCGGGGATGCTACTTCATCCTGTTTAAGTTATTAATTGGAGTGTGTTTGTCTAAATGTCGCTATTATTTTGAAGGATATCCCATCATAGTCTCCTAAATGTTAAATTGTACTGTTTAATCAATTTTTCTTACATCATAACTCTGTTATTTTCCAGGAATGTCACCAACATTACCGAAGTGGATGTATCTCAATACACCATCAATTCAATCCAGGCCTACGAAAAGACAGGTATGTTATTAAGGTCATCTAAAGTCTAGAACATTGGAACAAAATATCGAAATTACTGCCACTGTTGCATTTTGCAAGTATTTATATTTTTCAGATTTTACCAGTTAATATGATATCCATGTAAGCAGAACAAAATAATATCAACAATTTGAATAATTAATGCTTTAAAATGTTTGACATGTCTGGTTTTGATTAATATTTTAACCAAAAACAAAAATAATGTGCAGATAATTACATGAAAAAATGTCCGATTATACTAATCATGTTGATCTCCCTTCTCATCTCTCTCTCTCTCTCTCCCTCACTCTGTGGCCCTCTTTTCCCTCTTTTTTCTGTCTATTTCTCTCTTGTCCTCTTTTATTTTTTCCATCTCTCTGCATCTTTCTCTTGCTTTCTCATGCACACCATACAGGACAGTTATTTGCGGTTTCACCCGGACTCTTTCCTAAAGAGTATCCACCTTGGTATTTGGTTGTAGTCGATCCGGTAACGGGTAGCGTCAAACCGGTCATCCAGATTGCGTCATCGGGTAAGAATGATTCCCTGCCCCTTTTACATCTCCTTTTAATGACCCGGGGGTGTTTCACAAAGATCCTAAGTTGAACGTATCTCTAAGTTGGACTTAAGTTGGACTCTAAGTTGTTAGCATCTTTGAAAATATTTTTTAAAAGTTATTTTAAAGGACATAAAATGTTGATTCAAATCACTCATATTTTCTATTATCAAGGGGATTTCATGTTCTTGATTTGAAATTTATGAAAAGTCTAAAATACTTGAATTTTTGCTTATGAATATATTTTATTTTAAGGCTACAAACGGCTCTCCATAATATTTAAGTCCAAATTAGAGTTAAGTTTGACTTAGAATCTTTGTGAAACACCCCCAGAAGTTAGCTCCATGCAGTTACATTTGTTCAGGTGACATTTCCTAAGAGAAAAAAAAAGAGCTTCGAGTGGATTTCAGGGTAATTTTGGTATGCTTCTTGCACACGAGGGCGTCATTGGCCTGACGTAAGACTGCGTCATTTTTTCTTCAAACTTCACAGGCTTGATTAGCGCAGGTAATGACGCAATCGAAATGACTCCTCGTGCGCAAAAAGACATCAAGTTTGGGAAGTATTGGAGCTCGGTTTGAAATGGTAGTGTTTGAATTTGACTGCAAAGCAACTGTCACCGAGCATGTGTCATACACTCATGATTTGTGTTCCAGTTGTGTTATACTCTCTCTCTCTCTCTTCCTCTCTCTCTCTCCCTCTCCCTCTTCCCCTTCTATGTGTGCGTGTGTGTGTGTGTGTGTCTCTCTTTCTCTCCACCTCTTCCCCCTTCTCTGTTTCTTTCTCTCTTTTCGTTCCTCATGTTTGATACGTAAGAGTGATAAGACCGACATCTTAAGAACGCCGACAACTTACAGACCGAACGAAAATATTACATTGCGCCTATGGCCAAGAATCGGTCGGTTTGGTATCGGTTTGGAGTCGGTCTGAAGTCGGTATATCGGTGTGACTGAGGTATAACTTGTCAACTGAATCGTAAAAGTCCTGAACCATGATCAAGCCATTTTTCATATGATGTTTTAGATTTAAAGATTTTAATACCCCCAAAATTGCTGATGTCATGTGCCGAAATGCTGCGATCGCCGTAACTTCTTCAACCGTTTGTGGCACTTGAATATGACTTTTTGGGGTTATCATCTTGTTTTTCTCCAGGTATGTTCGCTCCTTATTATGGAGGAGCTATCGTGAACATTGACCAAACCCACGGTCTCCTCTTTTACAATTTCCGCGTGCCGACTCGATGGCCAACATCATAGCAACCGTTTCCTTGGATACGCAAGAGGTCTTCTTCTCGCAGCTTACCTCGCTTCAACTCGTCCACAACATAGCTCACTTTGACGCCTACGCGCCCTAGGACTGCAGACGGTTCGGTCCTCTACGAGTGATCTGGCGACGCAGTGCACGGATCACTTGTTACGAGGAGAGCAAATTAATTAGTGATAAAAAGAGTTCAAGTTAATTCAAATTGTTTCTGTTTATATACGACATCTCTTAAAAATAGTATTTTAATCAATTACGAAAATAGCTAGGAAAAACATATCGAAACAAATCTTTAAAAATAAAAAAAGTATTTGAGTTATGAGCAACGAAAATACATTAATCACGCTGATATTCCTTTTAACAATCAACCGCATATTCCCATTATGTGCATGAAAATAGATACTTTTTTGTTTCCGATTTTCGCAGGTTTTCATCAGTTTGTGAACATTTCTCTGATTCATGTCACTCAATTATTGTGTAATAAACAATTTCTCTCAACACGACAAATGTTCTATATTTTAATGTGTTCTTATTCTCATATCGTACATTAGTGAAGGTCTCCCAGACTATTTCACTCGTGTAGCCTTAATCATAAGTATGAGTATTACAAAGCAGTATTGCAATACTGAGATGATTTTCATTTTTCAGGATATCCCATAAAAAATTGACGATAGGATTTATAATAAATTTGAATTTTGAAATGTCAAATTAATCGCATGAATTCATTAATTGCATATGTTTATTATGTTCTGGCATATTACTAAGGGTTGCAAAAATATGAATTATCAACAAATATATATCTTATTCTAAATATGTATTTCAATGAAATAATTTCGCCAACTCAAACGTTGTGTCGGTAATCATTACGTCTGGCTTAATATATAAAAGCCGTAGGGGCTTTACGCCGTACAAGCGTTGCTTCTGCATGCCACTCCCTTTCATTGTATACATTTAGGTCAATATTCCGTTATCATTTTCAGTTCTTCAATGTTTCTACTTTGTCTTTTATACAATCTTATTACAATGTTTGTTTCCATTATTGAATGCATCTGTACTTTGTTTATGTTTAAATATGTTCATATTGAAACGGAAATGAATAAATACAAATCGAATCAAAAGCTTTGTCTTTCGTTTCGTTGAACTATTATAAAATGATGGAGGAGAGAGTTATGTCATCCATATTTTAGCGACTTTGTCTTTCCTTAATTCCTTAATTTGCATAATCACTATGGTTGCCCTACCCCAACAGTAGAAGCATTAATTGTTTAATATTACTATCCCACCTATGAATGCAAAGAAATTGACTATTTACGTTGTTTGGACAGATGTACATGAATAAACAAATAAGAGTTCCATAAAAATATCGGGAGAGGGGAGTCGAGTGAGAGAGACAGAGAAGAAGGAACTAGGGAAAGTAACAGATGAAGAAATTTGAGTTGGAAGAAAGGAGAGAGAGAGACAGGAAAAGAAAGAGAGAGAAGAGGAGGATCGGGGGATAAAGAAAGAGAGAGAGAGGGAGAGAAACATAGAGACAGACAGATATACAGAGAGACAGAGAGAGGGGGTTACATGAAAGCGACACAAAAGGGATTGAAGAAATAAACTAATATTCTCATCACAAAATAGCAGTCAACACTAAAAAGCACCATATGCCAATTATAAACGTGTTTTTTTTAACCGAATAAGTCATAATCTTTCCAGTTGATCAGTTAATCGTATAGAATCCAACCGAAAAATTTAAGATGTCAAATTAAATATATTGTCAAACTGACCATTTGTAGATGAGAGGGGTTTATTTCACAAACATAACCCCCGACATTTCGTGAGTAAAGGGGCATGTTTTCACAGAAGGTCGGGTAACGCGGCAACTTGACCCGACGCGATGACCCGATGGTTCAAAGTAAGCCACTCAAAGGGTGTTTATTAAATCAAAGAATAACCGGGGCAAAGAAATACTCTCATCACAAAATAGCAGTCAAGAATGCATAAAAGTCTTTATGCCAATTATACAACCGTTTTAGACGTAATAAGTTATATTTCCAGTTGATCAGGTGTTCGTATAAAGTCAGGTACTTTAAGTCCGTTATCAGATCAATCCAACCGAAAACTTTAAGATGCCAAATGGTCAAACTGACCCTTTCGTTCTTTGACGGGTGATTAAGGGGCTAGTCAAGTTGAAAGACGGACCATACGTGGATATTTAATAATAATAAAAATAAAAATAATATTTAGGTTTTATAAAGCGCTTAATACAAATGTCTCTAAGCGCTTTACAAATATACTAATAGGCCGGGGTCGGTTATATATCGTTTTTGCGAAGGCTAATATTTCCGAAGATTCATTTTTTCTAAAGAGTCGTTACTCCGAAGGTTCGTAATTCTGAAAATGAAATAGGGTTCATAATTCCGAAGATTTGAAATTTCGAGAATGAAATAGGGCTCGTAATTCCGAAAATAAAATAGGGTTCTTAATTTGTATAAATGAAATATTGGTCGTTATTCCGAAAATAAAAACGGTTCGGATTAAATACAGAAAATGAAAAAGGGTGCGTATTAAATTCCGGAAATAAAATAGTGTTCTTAATTTCGGTAAATATGAGATAGGGTCAAGATGAGATATCATCGTCTACGCGGAAGATTGACCCCTTGACAAACAATTCATAGGAAGATAGGGTCGAAGGGTTTTCTATCCACATATATACACTATACACCAGAAAGGAGAAGAAAAGGAGAGATAGGTGGAGAGTGAAGAGGAGAAGAGAAATGAAACGAAGAAGGTGAATAAATATGTTTTTGCTCTATATAGATTGATCCCATGTCTGTAGACGTAAGGGTCTCTTCGATACCCCCGGGATGGGTGCACTGGGGATGACTTGTGGAGCGGGAGCCTTCCCTCCCTCTGCATGTTTTAGAACAAACGATTCACATTAAAAAGAAATTGTCTCTCCTGAAACTCTTACGTAAAAATCACTGCCTAAGTTCCCAGCAATCTAGGTTCCCAGGTCCATGCGGCATAGTCAGTTCCCACCCCATATCACAAAAAATAAATGGGCAGTTACGGCAAAGCTTGCTTCAAAGTGTGACCGCGGCGAAAATATTTTTACATAAACGGCTACTTGAAAGACGACGGCCTCATCAATTCCGGCCCATCAAGTAAATTCCTTACAAGAGGACAATGGGATGGAAAATAAAAGAGAAATATTAACTCCCTCTTTGCCGTCATTTCTTTGAGATGGGTGTGCGTGATCTTTGTCAAAAGTGTTATCAAAAGGGTTAAATTGAAGATAAATTCGAAGATTAACTTTGAAAGACATCCTGAAGTATTTACCTCTTGCACTCATTTTTGAGTAAAAACGCAAGAATGACCAGAACGCCGACATTAAACAATCTCCGAGCGGGAACTAAAGGGAACGAAGAGCGCGGGGAAAAAAAAAATCCGTGAATTCTATTTCTCATAATTTTCAGATTATTTTTTCAATACTTATGCTCCATCGTATGTAAGGTCATATATAGGTAATACCTGTGAAAACGGCGGGTTTAGCACTCAAAATCTTTCCAAGTGATTGGAATAATACACATTGACCGAACAAAAAAACATGTTAGAGGGTTCAGTGAACAAGTAATAAGTCTAAGTATAAGCGAGCGTTGAAGGTGATGCTTCCTTTATCATAATCATAATAAATAATAAATTCGAATATCATCTAAAGACCCCGGTCACACCGCCAAACTGACTCCGAATCGACCTGGCTCCTGGTCATTTGGGGGTAATGTAATTTTTTGAACTAAAGGGAACAAAGAGCGCGGAGAAGAAAAAAATCCGTGAATTCTATTTCTCATAATTATCAGATTATTTTTTTCAATACTAATGCTCCATCGTATGTAAGGTCATATATAGATAATACCCCATTTCCGTGCATCGTCCGGACTTCAAGGCAGAATTAGCTGAAATACATGGATCATAATTGACTCAGACGTTTTCACTCCCCCCCCCCCTCGTTACACCCAGCCCCAGATACGTCACTAATACAAAATGATAAAAGGGGGAGAAAAGCGAAATGAAAATATTACAATGATATACCGCTATATTGTATTATGCATATCACTTTATGATATAAAGTCTCTATGCGCTTAGAAAGGAATTTAATTGTATAACCCCGGCTCTTTTGTATAGCTCCAGCAATGGTAGCTCAGTGCATTCTAGGAATAAATCCTACCAGATACCCACATAATATACCTGGGTCGCGGGTGGCAAGTGCAGATTAATGTCTTTCCAACGGATGTTAGTGCTGTGACAGGGATTCGAACCCCGGGCCTTGTGGTGCACAGTCCGGACACTCATTCCCTTGATCATAACACCTCTACAAATGACCATTCTACCGTGAGAGGCGTTCATCCTATATGCCCCGGTGACACTTGCCCGCACTTTGGTTTGCGCATAGTAATTTTGCGCATAGACACATACTCTTGCGTGCCAATGCGGGAAGTATTCGTGGTAGCGTGCGGGAGGATGCGGGCGGATGCGGGCCGTGCGTGAAATGCGTGACAGAATTTACAAAATGTTCAAAATTTTGGCACGACAATTTTGTTTGGCAACGTTCGTGAACACTTCGTGAACTGTGCGCACCCTATGCGCTGCCTAGTCGTGCCAGTGCGCGCCGATGCGTGTCCGATAGTCTAGTGGCACGCATGTTCAAGACTAGCTAACGACTGATTTGCGCACAATTTGCGCATTGGCTGCGCATACTTCCCGCGCAGTTTTCGTATGCCATGTGCATAGTCTACGAATGCGTGTCCTGGTGGTTACGCATTGCGTGAATTATTTGTAAATGAAACGTGACCCTGCGTGCCACCAATTGGCACGCATTGGCACGCATCAGAGCGGGGCAGTGCGGGACCGAAATGCGGGCAAGTGTCAACGAGGCATATGTCTGTGAAAACAGCGGGTTTAGCACTCGAAATCTTTCCAAGTGATTATAATATTACAAATTGACCGGAAAAAAAACATGTTAGAGGGTTCAGTGAACAAGTTATAAGTCTAAGTATAAGCGAGCGTTGAAGGTGATGCTTCCTTTATCATAAACATAATTAGTTGAATAAATTCGAATATCATCTAAACACCCCTGTAACACCACCAAACTGACTCCGAACCGACTCCTAATCGACCGGCTCTTGGTCATTCGGGGAATCAGGGGTAAGGTAATTTTGATCGGTCTTTTGTTGTCAAGTTGTCAGTCTCGTTGATCTGACCGGCGTATTGCCCTGGCTTGTTTATCGCATGTAAGAGCGATGCAATAATATAATTTATCATTCTGTCTACGAGCGGTCTATATACGCTTTGTAACGTGTACTGTTGTGTCACATCACCATTCTCATAATAATGCTCACACTAATTACAGGTACCGTACGAGGGGCATAATCAGATGATGGTGAAATGAATAATTACACAATGTGATGCGACCCGTATCAAATACCATTTAATCTCTCCCTCCCTTTCCCTTTCTCTATCAAGTTTCCCTTCCCATATTTCCCTCTCTCTCTCCCCATTCCCCTCTACCGTGTGAGTCAAAACAAAGTTTACACCTAGAAAATTGTGAATTATTTTAAAAATCATCTATAAACAGTAAATTAGTATACATCTTATGAAAGAGTGTTTTATCCCAAATCATTTGGTATAATTTTTGTGTGGTTTGTGTTCACGTAATAATTTACTGTTCGTAGATGATTTTTTAAATAATTAGCAATTTTCTAGATGTAAACTTTTTTCTGACTCACTCTGTATATCCATATCCCATGTATCTCACTCTACCTCCTATCTGTCTCCATTCCCCCTCCCTCTCCCTTTCTCTCTCTCTCTCTCTCTCTCTATCTCTTTCATTTTTTTCTTTCATGGGTGCTGAAATTCCAGACGCTCGCAAACTTTACCGCTTTAAAACTGTACTTCAAGTTGTTAAATTAATTTAAATTAACAACTGTCTGTTCAAATACCGAACCTTCTTGACAATAAACTCCCCTCATTTGACAATTCTCACCTCATTACTAACACCTTATCATGACGTACATGTACCATCGTCAAGTACCCCCCCCCCCCCCACCACCACCACCACCACCACTAACTGGCCATCGCATCAAAATCGCTTTGCTCAGGTGATCTAAGTACTTGAAGCCAACACGATGACATCAGACTCGCTTATCAGGTCACTTTTGCTCGTCGAATATCTTTCTATTTAAATAATAAATTGTGCTTCCTGTTTTGCACCGCAGAGTTTATAAACTGAATTGCCTCCGCACTTTCGCCGCAGTTGATGAATCCAGGACAAACTGATGAACAAGTGTTCTTTCACGCGGACATGCAGAAAAGTATTCTATTTCGTGTTTGCCGCTGCAAGGATTCCGAAGTAAAACCGATTGAAAAACTATGTTTGGATTTGATTATTGGGAACAATGCAGTACCTCACATGAACGTAGGCCTACTTCTGATTGCTAGCAAATCAAATCTCGAACAGAACAGCAACAAAGGAAGCCACTTAACTACATTCGTATCCGAAAATTCAGAATGACAATATTCAATCTTGTTTAGAAACATGATTAATTTGTGAAACACTTCGGTTCACGTACTCACGATTTCGACCAACAAACATGATTGACGAACAGAAGAGGATGTTTCAATTGAATTTAAGCGTCGCAAAAACCGTCTTCGAATAAACACAATATAGTTGACCTCCATAACAACCTCGTGGTAAAAGCGTCCACAAATTAACTTCATTCGCATCCGAGAATTCAGAATGATAATATTCAATCTCATCTCGAAACATGATTAATTGTGAAACATCTTGGTGTACGCACGCAAGATTTAGGCCAGGTAACATGATTGACGAACAGAAAAGGATTTTCAATTGAACTCAAGCGTTGTAAACATCGTCAACGAATAATCACAATAGTTGACCTCCATTACAACTTTGCGGTAAAAGCGTTCACAAATTAACTTCTTTCCCATCCGAGAATTCAGAAAAATAGTATTCAATTTGGACTTGAAACATGATTAAATTGTGAAACATCTCGGTGCACGCACTCAAGATTTCGACCAGGTAAACAACATGATTGCAAAACAAAAGAGGATCGTTCAATTGAACTCAAGCGTCGCAAAGATCATCAACGAATATAAATCACAACAGTTGGCCTCCATTAAGGCTTCGAGGTAAAGCGTTCACAAACTACATGTATTTTCATTCCCATTCGAGAATTTGAAATAATATTATTCAATTTGGACTCGAAACAATGACTAAATTGTGAAACATCTTGATGCACGTACTCAAGATTTCGACCAATTAACAACATGATTGTTCATCAGAAGAGGATCTTTCAAGCGACGCAAAAAAAGATCGTCTACGAATAATTACAATAGTTTCCCTCCATTACAACTTCGCGATAAAAGCGCTCGATCGCAAACGGTACTGACGACTAATTTTGTAATGATGTTAAGCGTTTCCATACAGATCATATTCGAATTTGAAGCAACACTTCATTTTTTGTACGGCTGAATTTAAGATGAAATCCCTGGACTAATCATCTTCGACACTTTGTATAACACGATTTTCATTCCTACATTTGATTGTGGAATGTAAAATTTTTAATTTCTACATTGCCGAGAACTTGAGCTGTCTTAGTCTATACAGTGGAACTGGAATTCTACGATATCGTTTACCACATATGGCCTCTGGAGCAATATCGCCTAAAGGTAATTATCTTTTTCAAAAAATAATTAATAATAATAATGATACTCTGAACAATTTAACGTAAATGTCTGCTACTAGGCCTACATAAGATTATCTTAGCCTCATATTCTAAACAAAATCCCGGATTTAGCCCATACTGCAATCCTAATTATAAACCTTTAGGTCAGTCAGGAATCCCACGACTTTTACAAGCCGATCGCCTGTCTGATTATCAAAATATTTATTATTTAAATTAGAAATTTCAAAAACCGTTTTCCCAATGGTTTTTATAACACTAAATTCTATTGGGAAAATGAGCATGGTAAAACCGGTCACTCAAAGATTTTTACTTTCTGAAGCACTTCATGATCATTTTGAAGCGCAATTTTGTTTAGGGCTTCAATATTACACCAAAATCACAGACACTGCTAAAACGTAGGGCCATGCATATCAGATTTGTAAAACTGGAAACATTGTTAAACAACGCCTGTAATAGTCAAAAGTGCTTAACTAAGCTATTGATTCATACTTTGGTAATGCATGATAATGAACTGTTCAGGAGAAAATGTGTTAAAATTACCGTGAAAAGAATTTTCAGAAATGCACATAACTTGGGCACCCCCATCTCTAATAATTGTCTTTGTCCTATATGTTGTTGTTGTGTTTTGAACTATTGGCGATTAGTCAGTAATTTGACTATAGCTAGATAATGGTGATGTTCAAAATTTCCCAAACAAAAAGAAACACCTCATACCATTTGATCTTTGAGCAAAATTGTAGGTATCTAAAATAACTTTAATTTCTATTCATAAAAAACATCAGACATCGGACCCTCACACCTTTGGCGAAATAAAGTGAGTGAAAAGGGAAGATATAGATTATATTTCCAAAATAATATTGCCCCACCTCCCCCACCACTTACTCCTCGAATCAATATCCATATCAACCGTACAACATTGGTATAAATGTAATCAAATCATCATATAATTATTTGAATTACGTGCTCCGTGACTGTTGGATGTTACATTATACACGCTTTAGTATATTTTTCAACGCCCATGCATAAGTAATGATGAATTGTGGAATTCCTAATCAATCATCAATGCAATGCTCATGAAAAGGCATTAAAATAAATAATAATATTAGCTGTAGGAAGTCTGGTTACATGTCAGTTTATTCTAGTAATTAAATCACATCAAAATGTATTTGCAATATATTTGGGCAATACAGGGCTACGAACCAATGTGAATCGGGGTTTGAGATTTCGGCTAAATGTCACCCAAATAAAATTCCTCATTATTATTATGTTTTGATTACATTATGTTTGATTCATTTCCAAACCAAATTCATTATTTTCTCTTTTTTTACGCCTGGTGTTTTCAAGAAATTTCCAAACTTTTAAATGCCTGTCCCTGAGAATGACACCGTTTGGGTTAAGCATTTTAGTGTAGTAACCCTTTTTATTGCATGTGCATAAATGTTTGAAAAATTATAAATAAAATGTAAAGCCAATTAAATCTTTTGTTATTGTGCCAAAACATAAATTTATTTTCTTAATAATATATATATATGGCGAATTTAATTTCGTTTTTTTTTTAAACATCACTAGGTTTTGTTTTTTTGTTTGTCGTATCTCTTATTTTCCAAAACACTTTAAATAATTAATTCAGCAAGACCATATCAATACTAAAATTAACAAGAATGAATTTGGGAATATTTTAAACGGTACCACAATTTTAATAAACCATCCTGACACTCAGCCCCCCCCCCCTAAAAAAAAAGGGGTAATCTCATTATTAAGAAGGTAATCTTCAATATAAAAAATAAAAAGCAAAGCAAAACAAGTTATTGAATTCGAAAGAGGCACAAGAAGACGACGGTGAGCACAGGTGAGGACAGGACATAATCATACAAACGTAAGGAAATTATTCAGGGTATATATACAACAACAAAAAATGATAAAAGAAACAAAGTCAGGGTACTTTATCTTGGATTCAAAGTGCCCCTTTAATGGGTTTTAACCCAACTATCGATGGCTTTTTAAGCAAAGACAGGGAAATTATCCCCTCCGATGTGTCGAGGATTTTATACAGTTCAAGTAATGTTCTTAACTCTCCTCTCTTTCAATCACTCTATGCCTCTCTAATTCTCATCATCCACCCTTTCCATTTTCTACACCTTATTTCTATAACCCCTTTGTGTCCGCTCATCTTAGGATGATATTTTATGAATGCTTACGGTTGCAAAAAATGTATTTCGCACTGCACTCTTGTTATGGGGTGTTTTATAGCCATTACTCTCCGGTAATTGCACATTGAATCGTAATAATGAAGGGCTTACTGTTCCCTCGGGTTTTCGCGTCGGCTCGGGTTGTCAGGTAACCATGGGTGTCGATCCCCGGGGGGGGGGGGGGGTATATCCCCAAAAATATTTCAGGTGGGGGGGGGGGGGTGGCCTGTACAATCATCCCCTCCCCAATAATTCACCATCAAAAAAAAAAAAAAAAAAAACGAGAAAAATTAATGATGAGAGCCGGATGAGAGTAGTTAATGGTTATTACTCGCAAGATGACCATCAATATACACATTTTGCCATCTCATTTTCATAATACATACATATATAAATAGAAAACGAAATAAATGAGACAACCGTATATGAGACAAGAATAAATTGAATTCTCGCTCATACGGCTTCATCAGGAATTGATCAATTTATTCAATTTATTCAATCAACAGCATTATAGAAATGCAGTGCGCCAAATGCAAAGCCGCAGCGTTGAAAAGCAACGAGCTAAATGTCAAGCGCGAAGCGCAAAAGTGCAAAAAAAGAAGTAGAGAGTGGGAGAGAGAGATAATGAGAGACAGAGAGGATAATAACCCAGGTAGCAAGCCCA
Source organism: Strongylocentrotus droebachiensis (assembly GCA_035222895.1). Lineage (NCBI taxonomy): Eukaryota > Metazoa > Echinodermata > Echinoidea > Camarodonta > Strongylocentrotidae > Strongylocentrotus > Strongylocentrotus droebachiensis. The sequence continues at coordinate 47,733 of JAVYIG010011485.1, read as the reverse complement.
TGTGGGACCCACATGGGTCCCATATTCTCTGAAACATGGCCCCATATGGGCATTATTGCCAAGAAAAATTATCAACCAATTCCTCAATATAAAAAACTCTTAAAGGTAAAGGAAAGCATCTGAGCAAGAATATCACATGACTTTTGGCCAGTTCAATCTGAAGTGATTTTTAAAGCTATGTTTTGTCCAAATGGCAGCATGTAGGAGACGAAACTGTCAGTTTGTTCCCTGATTCATACTCAGTATCTATTTTGTTTTATTGATTCCATCCATTTCTTTGTTTATTTATATCTCTACATGTAAAACATTTGAAGAGCTATTTTCCGAAAGGAGCAAAATCTTTTGATAGCAAATGGAGATAATGATATACATTTTCCTCTATTTACCTTGAACAAAATTATTAATCTAAATTACGAGAGAAATTATGAACACATGCATCTTTTAATAACAATTTTCCATAGACACCTGAACAAATTCGGGTAAACAAAGAGTTTTTTTCTTAAGTTACACACAGGGATCTAGTGCCTCTTGAAAATAGGCTCTTTGTATGTGCATAAACAAGCAATACAACAGAATACGATATTTTGGAGAAAGATTATTATGTCACAATTTTATTTTATTGAAAAGCTGATGTAGGCCGTTGTATTGTATTCAAACGTAACAGGCATAAGATATAGTTAAGGTGTTTTTGAATGTTAGAATGTTATTAAGTTTGAAGTTTTGTTTATAACACCCTTCCAATAATAATGCACCTTCTAAGACTGGTTATAGTTTTTGAGAAAAAAAATAGTGCTCTGGTCAGGGCCTTATAGGGAATATTATGCTTATATTTTAGAGCGTATCTGCTATGATAAGTATATCTGGGTGAAGAAGGAGATAATGGAAGTTTGTTGTTTGGTAGTTGGAACGTAAGTTTTTATTTTATGTTTTTAAGAAACGGACAGTTTGTATGAGATCAGGAGTGGAAATTTTCTGTCTTTTTGAGAACCAAATTTTGCATCAGTGATATTCTGTTTCATTGAATTGAGTTTCCCGCAGAGAGGATTCAGTTGGTTTAATTAAAGAAAGATGAGAGTCAAATGAAGAACCAAAAGATGAGAACTATGTTTTTTTTAGATCTCCTTACACAGAATATTGGAATGCGTTTTTCACGATGAATGTTGTTTGGAGACATCAATATTCATGTCTAAATTTCGTTTAAAAATAGATGATGTCAGTCTGGTAGGCCTACACTGCAGGCAAGAGTCAGGACTAACATTTAGCATGATATTAATTTTATTACCACTCTTATATTCTCTAAAATGTTATCTTTATTGAGGGTAACCTGAAAAAGTTAATAACTTGGAACTGAGGGAGGGGGTGCAACCTGCCACACTCTTCTACCTCTACCATTGCCGAAAATATTTTGGCACCTATCACCCCCCCCCCCCCAACCACGGATACGAATCGACACCCCTGCAGGTAACACTTTACATTTCGTAAAATCCTGCCCCTATATTCACGAAAGATCGTGTACACTTAATGCAAATAATCATATTTTCTTCTACGACCGTCCTTGAGATAAGGCAAATCTTTTTACATGTACTTTCATAAAAATTTACTTATACTCTTTGTGATTATTTGTCTCGTATTACAAAATTTCGGGTAGAGACGCGACTTTTCGTAGATTTCTAGTTATTATTTCAGTAAGTGTCGGGTAAACTGGACCCGACACTTTAACGATAAGAGGGGTGTACCTCACAGACGTTATGCCCGACCTTAAGGGAGTTAAGGCTTGCTGATTCACGAAAGTTCGTGTAACCCGAAGACGCGAAGATCCGAGGGAACAAAGTTAAAGCCCAAGTCCACTCCAAAAATAACTAACTTTCAATAGAACCAGAAAAATCAGACAAACCAATTAAAACAAGTTTGAGCTAAATCGAATACTAATAAGAAAGTTATGAATTTTTAATGACATGAAAAACTTTGAAAATCACTACACAAATTGGCAACTCACTCATGAGTCTGTGACGTATGGTCCTCACTATATCCACTAATTATTTTCTGTATATTGATAATATAAATTTTCTATTTTCACTCCAAGAATCTTATCTCTTCACACCAGCATCTAAGTTAGATTGTTAGCAATATGTGTTTGTGTGGATGCACAATTAAAGAGTAATTTTTGTCCAGTTAAATCACGAAAAAATTGAATTTTGATGAACTATTTTATATAAAAATCAATAATTATGAAATACAATATTCAGAAAATAGTATAAATTCTTCAAAATTCGTAAAAGTTTTTTGGAAATGTCATGCACGCAATATGAAACAAATCATATAACCTTGGCAAAGGTATGGAGAAATCAAGTTTTGAGGGATAAAAAGGTAAATTGATGTGATTAAACTATGTAAAGCAATTGATAAGTTGTGAGGATATGACGTCACAAACTGATAACCATCTTGGCAATTTGTGTTGTGATTCTCATTGTTCCATACTTTTACATACTTTTTCAAAAATTCATAAGTTTCTTATGAGTTATCCGATTTTGCTCAAACTTTTTTTGTTTGTTTGTTTGTTTGTTTGATTGATTTTATTTCTGCGTTCAAAAATATACAAATTCAAAGTCAAAGTACAAAATTTCGAACAATAACAAATACAATGAATACAATGTTTACAAAAGTAATTAAATGAAAAATCATGTACAATTATATCATTCGATAAACATGTACGAAGCATACAATAACATAAGAAATATGAAATATTTTCAATAAATTAGAGAGGTAATTCGGAACGCAGGAGACCACCATCGTGAGCGGTTAGGCTGGAGATGGATGGCGGCCTCGTAAAAAGAATTGGCGACATAACTCTCTTCGAAAAACTGAGTGATCAAGAGGGTGCGGTGCAAGTGCAGGTGCAGTGAGCAGTTGCATGATAAAGAATAAATAAGTCACGGTTTTGTTATACTAATTTAGAGAGGGGGAGCATATGATTGTATTATTTGTCGTTTAAGTGTAGCTTTTAAGGAGTAGATGGTTGAACAAGACTTTATGTTGTCGGGTAAATCATTCCAAATGTCCGGGCCAGAATGTCTAACAGATTTGTGTGTTATTGATAATTTGGGGTTTGTAAGATGGAAGTTTCCAGATATGCGAGTAGAGTATGAATGAACGGAATTATTAAACCTAAACATGTTATCAAAGGATGGTGGAAGCAGATTATTAATGTACTTAAACATAATAACTGCTACTTGAGTAGTGTTCAGATCGAAATTTTTTAGTGTTTTAAGTTTATAGAATAAAGGATCAGTGTGAGCTAAGAAATGCGAACCTGTACAAATACGTATGGCTTTCTTTTGCAGTTTGAAAATAGAATTGATTTTTGTCGAACCACAATTTGCCCATACACTATTACAATATGTTATATACGGGAGAACTAGCGAATTATATAGCAGAAATAAGGTTGCATGGGGTAGAAGAAACTTTAACTTAGAGATTATTCCAATACTTTTGGAAATGCACATTGTAACTTGGTGTAAATGATCATTCCAAGTCAAGGTTTCATCTATAAGAACACCCAAAAACTTGGAATTAGTTTTCTTCTCTAGTAGCATACCATCGATTTTAATATATATAGGTGTTTCTGTATTATGAGAATGATGTTTAAAATACATGAAATGAGTCTTTTTTGTATTAAGTGAAAGTTTATTGGATTTAAACCAATGTGATACTTTGTTAATTTCATAATTCAAAGTATTGTTTAACGAATTAAGGTCTTTATGGGAATAAAAGATATTTGTATCATCGGCAAATAAGATAAAAGAAAGAAGGGGGGATGTATTGATAATATCATTTACATAAAGAAGAAATAACAGTGGACCTAAGATGGAGCCTTGAGGAACACCGCATTGAATTAAAAGAGGATCAGAATCATAACTATTAAATGTAACATATTGTCTTCTGTTTGTTAAATAATCTTTAAACCATAAGAGTGGCTGACCCCGAATTCCGTAATGACTGAGTTTGGAGAGTAGAATAACGTGATTGAGCGTATCAAATGCTTTACTCAAGTCACAGAATATACCTATAACATGCTCTTTGTTAGCTATGGCACTTGTAATTTCGTCATAAATTTGAATTAATGCTAAGTCAGTTGAGTAATTTTTTCTGAAGCCATATTGATTTGAATAGAGTATTTTGTGTTTAGTGATAAATTTGTGTAGCCTATTATAAACGATCTTTTCTAAGACTTTGGATATACTTGGGAGTAGGGAAATTGGACGATAGTTACTAATTTCGTGAGGATCATCTTTTTTGAGAATGGGGTTGACTTTAGCTAGTTTTAATAGATCAGGGAAAACACCTTGCGATAACGAGTGATTAAATATGTGAGTTAAAGGCTTTGCAAGTGGATACATTATTTCTTTTAGGAGAGACATACTTATTTTATCAAAACCGTGCGATTTTGAGTTGTTAAGAGATTGGGTAATGTTAATAATTTCGCTAGGATTTGTCGGATTTAAAAAGAGAGACTCTTGGTTTTGATTGGAAAGATAGTCTTTAAAGTGAGCGTGAGTTCTATTAATTTTGCTGGCGAGTTCAGGGCCGATATTCGTAAAAAATGAGTTAAATGAATTTGCATGAAGACTAGGATCATGTATTTTAGTGCCATTTAATGTGATATTATCCGTGGGTGGGGGATTCGTTTTTTTTTCCCATTACCTCTTTGATAATTTTCCAAGTTGCAGTTGTGTTTGAACTGGCCTTTTTTATTTTATTAGAAAAATGCAATCTACGGGATGTACGGATAAGTTTTGTTAATTTGTTTCGATAAATGTTATATGTGTTTAGGTTAGTGTCAGTTGGATTGTGTAAATGTAATTTGTAGAGGCGATTGCGTGTTTGTATTGATTTCAATAAACCTTTCGTTATCCAAGGATTCCTGGGTTTATTTCGCTTATTACTCATTTTGCCTAAAGGAATATTCTTTTCATAATAATATTGCAATTTGTTACTAAAATGTTTATATGCAGTATTGACATCATTTACACTATATACCTCAGCCCATTCCTCGAAAAATAAATCCTGTTTCAGCAATTCTATATTACGTTTGGATTCTTTGCGATATATAAGCTCATCAAATGATTTACGGCCAGATAGTTTGCATTCACAAGTTAAAAATATGGGTAGGTGATCCGACACTTCAGAACACAATATTCCACCGATGGTTTTGTTGTTATGTACGTTTGAAAAAATATTGTCAATCTGAGTTGATGAATGTGGATTTATTCTTGTGGGTTTATTAATAATCGAAAAAAAGCCGTATGAATGCATCAACTGCATACAATTAGTTGAGTTACTGTTATCAGATGAGGGTGAGAAGTTGATGTTAAAGTCACCAAGGATAAAATTGTGTTTATTTTCATCCCCTATTTTATGAAGATAAAAATCCAGTTCGTCACAGAATAAATCACAATTAGAATCAAGGGGTCTATAAATCAAACCTATGATGACATTTTTGGCATTTGAGTTATTAATTTCGATAAATAAAGATTCTGCTTGTGTTAGTTTAATATCTGAACGGATTTTGAAGTTTATGTTTTGTGTAATATAAAACGCAACACCGCCACCTCTTCTTCCTTTGCGGTCCGCCCTAATCAACTTATAATTAGGCAAATTGAACATATCTGGAGAATTCTGATGTAACCATGTCTCACTTATTCCAATGACGGAAAATGCAAAATTATTTAAAGAGTGTAAAAGGTTTTCAAAGTATTCGAAATTTTTGTTCAGACTTCTGGAGTTTATATGTAGAAGTGAAATATTTTCTGGTTTCTAAGAAAATGAATTTTTGAATTCTTGGGGTGTGTAGTATTTGCTCTCGTTTATATCGTCGACAAGAATATCGGGAGTGTGCGCGTGCGAATTCATTTAACGATACGTATTATGTAAAGTACCGAAAATTTGGAGGATGAACAACTGCATGTGTGATGCTGGTGCGTTTGTGTGTGTACGAAGTGCAAGTGTGCGGGTAACTTCAAAATATAACACAAACGAAAATACAATAAGACCCATCTTGGTCACAGTTACAATAATTGCTTAGGAGCAACAGAGCGGAGCCCGACCGCCCGAGTAAAGGGTGTATTTTTGACACGCAAAATAGAGGGGCTGGGAAGAAACAAAATGCTTGATAACAATAATGACAAATCGGAGTACGATTATTAAATGGCAAAGAGGGATTTGACATTCCCGCTCATCAAAACTAGTTCAGTCTATAACAATGGATTCTGTGACTGACACAGAAGTTTTGCAAAACAAAGAGATTTGTTGTGCGGAGGAGAAAAATGTATGCATGTTAAAGCAGACTCTGAGATGATGCTTAATAGCAATAACGTCATTTCGGAGTACAATAATATTAAATGGCAAAGAGGGTTTTGACATTCCCGCTCAAAAAACAAAAAAAAAGTTCAGTCAATTACAATATAACAGATAGACTCAAATTTTTGGAATGCTATACAGATAATAATTATTGATAACGAGTGAGGAGTTCGGTTTTAATAATCCCAGTAATCAAGATCAAAGGTCAATAAAAACTTGTCTCCAGCTTCCAGCCCAGTGGAGGGTAAGCTATATACATTCCTGCATGATACAAAATGGAGCTGCATGACACCCGAATGTATACAATCGTGACAATTTAGCATTAGTGAAAAAGTACAATTCCTTCAAGTTTCAAATGTTTTTTTCCATTATTATTGGTCACAAAACAATAAAACACACCAAAACATAAATGCAGATTCGAAATGAAAGTAAGGCTGCTCAAACAATGGACCCATCGCTCTATGCGTCGAGTGTGTTTGTGATAGTCAGACCGCAGCCGGTGCGAAAACCCTCTATTTTATTCAGCACGTATGCAAGAATTTACGTGTCTTGCATGCGTAATGAGTAGTGCAGACGGCCTTCCCGATCGGCAGCTTTTGCCTTTATAATTGTTCATTTCTCATGAAATGGGTCTTATTTTAAAGATAAGAAGTTGCACTCTCTATATACTTATATTACAATCATGTTAGATATATTTTGGAAACAGATATTTCGCCTTGAAAATGGGGTTTTTCGACGATAAATCTATCTAAAGAGTAGGGCTGATTTTCACATAGAAATCATTCTTGCGTCAAGAAGATGTTATAATCAGCATAAAGCATAAATATTTATCTTTACAATGATATCAAAATTATTTTATTTTACGCTGTACCAAAGTCAGGAACCAAAAAAAATCACGCTCATGTTTATGAATAATTAAAAAAAGTAGTCAACTTTGCCGATGTGATAATACAGCGTTCTGATTGGTCAACTACGTCAACTACGTCATATATGTTCCGCTTTGGTTTATTAACATTCTGAAAACCAGGTTTTAGTAACCTAGTTTTGTGGCGTGCGCCTGTAATGCACGTGCGCGCAAGCAGTCATGGCAACGATCTAAGGACCCTGGATCAAATACGTTATTTGCCCTTATGAAATTTATTTTCTACAATTTTTCTTTTTTAATCATTTTTCTTATTTTTTTTCGACCAGTTTGTGGCGCGGCGGAGCTCCCTAGAGTTTAATAATCAGTTATGCATTGTCATTGCTCAGACGGCGAGCGTGCACGAGTATGAAGTCACACAATTTCGCGCCATCATAGAAAGAACAAATTGGTAATTTCCGGGTTTTTAGGGTCTTAATTATTATGATTATAAAGAAAACATGATTTTGCGTCAATTAGGTTTTGACATTATTTTGATCAGTGACTTTTCATCTTTCCAACGAATCTCAAAGTAAACAAATTAATTATGTACCAAAGTCAGGAACCAAAAGCGAAATTCCGGGTACAAAATAGCTGTTGCAATGTTACAAAAATAACGACCATAAAAGTGGTGAAAAAAGATTGTTTCAAAATTGTGAAATATGGCAAGTTTCATATCAAACTGAAGCTGAAGATCTTTAGAGTAATTACCGTTGCGTGCTGCCATGTTGACTAAAGATATCGACCACAAAAGCAGCTGTTTGTACACCCTTACAAATCTCACGGAAAATCTCGTGAATTTCAGCACACGTGAATGCACGAGATTACCAAAGAGACGCTGAATAAAAATCAGCGTACAGCCTCATTATCGCGCACGCTGCGGTCTGACTGAGAGCGCCACAGCGGGCCGATGTGAAGATCGGTTAACCGTGGCGCGGAGAAGCCACGCCCTGTTCCTATACGTCAGACACGCGTAAGCGATAAGTCCATGTATTTGTTAAGGTTATAAGCACACGAAATTGCGAATGTATTTTTGATTGACACAGGTGATTAGCAAGATACATGCATGCTAAGACAGGCTCGTATGTACATACTTGATAACTGTTATGACAATTCGGAGTACAATAGTATTAAATGGCAAAGAGGGTTTTGACATTTCCGCTTATCATAAAAAAGAAAAAAGTGTCGTCAATTACAATATAACAGATAGACTCAAAACAATTGAATGCTATACAGATAATAATGATTGATAAAGAGTGAGGACTTCGGTCTTGATAATCCCAGTCGTCAAGATCAAAGGATAACGAATACTTGTCTCAAGCCCATTTGAGGGTAAAGAATACATTCCTGCATGATACAAAGTTCTACTGCATGTCCCCTGGAAGGAATACAATCATGACAATTTAGGATTAGTGACAACCGTACAATTCTTTCAAGATTCAAATGCTTTACCCATTTGGACAATCGAATTTTCATCATGATAATTGTCACATACAAAAACCAAAAAAAAATAAAAATAAACAAATAAATAAATAAAGTTTTGAGAAGAAAGTTAGGCTGGTCAAACAATGGACCCATCGCACCCATGCGTCGAGTATTTCTGAGATAGAGCACCACTGCGGACCAATATGAAGATTGGTCAGCCGTGGCGCGGAGAAGCCACGCCCAAACGTTAGATACATGTGAACGACAAGCCCATGTATTTGTTACAGTTTAATAAGCCCATCATATACGAATCGTGTGATTGACACGGGTGTTTTGCAAATCAAAGAGATTCGTTGTGCAGATGAGAAATATTGGTTTTTCTGATTTTTCAACTTTTATTGAAAGTAAGTTATTTTTCGAGTGGACTTGTCCTTTAAAGAGATGGTTTATTGATTTCAAACTTGACTGAATTTGGTATCATTGCAATCGAAAAATTACACTGAGTAAAATCATTACATTTGTGTAACTTGTACATTCGAGCGAAATTTATAAAAGTTGATTGAACTTGACGAAAAATCAACCCACGCAACGCCCCTAAAACATCGTAAGTCAGCTGATTTTCGAAGTGACATCACAATATGAACAGCGGGTCGCTCAGCTGAAACGATTGACGACGCGAGTTGAAGTTTGCGTGCGATTTGCATTGACTCTCGAGTACCGTACCCATTAATAACTATTAAACGCTGTTTACCTTCATCAAAATCCCCTGGAAATATGGATATGGACGAAAACATACTTGAGTATACTCCAGAAGGCTCCTCCATGGCATGGTTTTGGTTCTTAATCTGACGTTAGTCTAGATAAATGGTATATAACTTCCAAAAAGCGATGGAATATATTGTCGATGTAGCGTTCAAGTTTCCCGTAGCTGGTAGCTGTGCGTGCGTACTCTGTGCATGTACTATGTGTGCAATACACTGACCTCTATAATTATGCGTGCATCACATCTAGCGCAGCTTGCTAGCCAGCCTAGCCCGTAGCCCGGCGCTCGAGCTAGCCGTGAATCGCGAACCGGACTGATCTGTTTCTCTCGGTTTATCAGGGTCCTATACGACTTAATTTATCAAAAATGTAAATTAATCAGCCTAATCACACATTTTTGTAATGAATATCTGGACAATTCTATGTAAATTTGTCGTCTATTTCACTCCAAAAGAGTCGTTAGGTCAGCATGCAAAATGTCCTTTGCCTTCCCAGATCAGACACATACACGCTGAAGTGCCCTCAGAATAGGTGATTATTTTCCCGATTTTTATGCTCAAATGTGACGGAAAAATAAATAAAAATCAAACAAACATTTGTAGAAAGTATCATTTATTCAGTGTATCTCATTCAACATTCCAAAAAAAAAGAGGAAATATCACCACTGGCGGTAAATATACTAACAACGTTAACCCATCTCTGAAAATTGCAATGGGTATCCAACATTGTCCCGAATGTGTGATGTAGGTTGTTCATATTGTGACGTCATAGTTTCGCATGTAAAATAACGCCGTCAATTCACTTAGTGAGTGGGTTCAGGAAAGGGTAACAAAATTGCATTTAATTTATTCCTCACAACAGTGAGGGCTTCAAAAGTACTTTGCTCAATTTGTTAATGTTCTCAGCAATCTGTAGAGGTGTAATTTGCCCATTTTCCACATTTCAATGAACCATCTCTTTAACCCTTGTTCACAAATGCCATTACGAACTGCTACGAACGCCGTACGAACGATTTTCAGTCAATGGAAATTCGGGAAGACAATGGAAAAACAGGGAGATTCGTACGAAATGATCGTTCGTACGAACCTTTGTGACCGTAGCATAAGCCATACTGAACAATTGCAGCAACTTTATTTTCTGCAACAGCCATTTCCTGTCGTACATTATTAAGAGTAATACTAATAGCCTTTACAAGTTTTCATTATTGCTGATTGTTATTGTCTTTTCTAAGCACACGAAAAGTTCAGGAAGAAACTTCTTTCTAATTGATAATTCAAAAATTGTCCTCATATTTACGAGCATTGTACAGAGATATGTCACGATATAAGCAGGAAGCCGATAATTATTGGCAAAGAAAATAAAAAATGATGTGGCCAAACTCATTTTGAGCATTTTCACATCTACTATCGATTTATCCTGCATGATCGTGCGGATATAGGGAAATCAATCTGAAGCACTGATGCAGATGACAAATAAATTCGATCGCTAATACAAATGAATGCACTTCCGAAGTAAATACAATCACGTCAGTGTCTTAAGAATGATGAGTCTCAACTTCACAACGTGAGAAGTCGTCAACACTTGCCGTGCCAACCTGGCACTTCCCGCCAAAACTCTGCACAGAAATCCCATAGCTGGCATTCAAAGAGTTAACTTGGACCATCAGCAGTGATCATGCCTTATACGTCAAATTATGATACTCGGAAGTAACACATCTATCATGCTTACTTTACAGCACCGGTTAGGCTATATGGCTTTCGATTTCACAAGTCATCTTGGCCTGATCAGTTTTCCACTCGTCTAAATAAAATTTCTTGAAATAAAACACCAAATTTTCTGGAATTCGATGGAGGCTCACGTCATATGACCTTCGTTGCACTAGAACATCGAGTTTTAGTTTTACATTTTGCTAGCGAGCGATCGATCAAAACTTTACAATTATTAAAGAAGAAACAGATTTAAAAAAATCTAAAGCTAAACAAATTTACCTTTTCCCGTACTTTCTTGAAATTCATTTTGATTTTCTGAGAATTTAACTCTGCATTTCCTAATATCCTTGAATTGATCAATTTTGCTTTAAAATCTCCTTCACACTTGCGAAATTCCTTATTTTTTCCAATAAATAGGGAAATTTCCTTGAAAGTGGAAGCCCTGGTTCTGATACTTGTTTAGTTACGAAGAAGGATATCGTTGGGAAATTGTTAATTCCGTGACTGTCATGTGATAGTTGCCGACTAAAGAGTAAAGCAAACAGTTAATATAAAGATTTCCAGGCAAAGAAACAACACCATGATGAAATACAAAATGTATGTTCCAATTTCTTCGACAAGAGTAAAGAAAAGACAAAACTTGTAACATATATCATAAAGATTTTAACGGGGCAAGGGAATTTCACTATAGAAGTAAATTAATTTCTTTAACAATGTTAAATCTGAGATGCCTGCAGCCGTACGTGTTATCAGTCTCTGTGTTATGTTGAAATATTGAAGACCTAAACAAATTGCTCTTCAAAATGATTATGAAGTGCCTCAAAAAATAAAAATCTATTAGTGACCGGTTTTACTATATTCTATTTCCCCACTAGACTGTATTGTTATAAGAACCGTTGTGAAAACGATTTTAGAAATTTTGATGTCCAATCTAAATTATCTTGATAATAAGACTGGCGATCGGCTTGTGAAATTCATGGGATTCCTGACTGACCTAAAGGTTTATAATAATGATTGCAGCATGAGCTAAATACAGGAATTTGTTTAGAATCTGTTTATACGGAGATTAATACCTTTAAAGGTCAAATCATCGTGTCTAAACATTATCTTTAATATGTCGTATTCCGCTTGCTCTTAAATTTTCATATTATTCACAGATATAAAGGATTCAATTTCCTATCCGCTGCTTCGGAATAATCATCATTCTAATTTTCTTTCAATAAACGATACCCTTGAACTATAATTATATAAAGAGAATTTCTTGCTCACCGAAGTAGTATTAGAGGTTGCTCCAAATGAAATCTAAATGGAATGAAAGTGATCAGTTGGTCGTTATTAAAATCTGATAGTTCACTTTTTCCAGTGTTGTTCCTCACTGCCCAATTATTAGGGACTTTAAGATTCTGCACGACGAGAACGCGGATTGCCCTTTTAAGGCAATTTGACGTCACTGCCAGTGCTGTCAACCCATTTACCCTGTACAGATTATTTTAATCCTGCAATGAAAAGTGTCCAAAAAATAAATTTTGCAATGAAATGGGAAGAAAAAGATAATATGAGTGTGGACTGAATTTAAACAAAGTCTTTGGTAGAGTTATCTTGTCATGAATATTGAAGGAGGAAGATGACACCTAGCATTCCATAGAAGTGTGAACTAAAATTCTTGTTTAGTCTGGACTTAGTCCCGGCTTAAGTTATGAGAATACCACCCATTGCCTTAAAAGGGCAGTCCACGTTCTCGTCGTGCAGAATCTAAAAGTCCCTATTATTGAAGCGGACAAACACTTTGGTTATAATTTTGTTTCCAAGTTGAAATCTAGGGTGAGTGTGAAGGAGTTTAAACCAATGCTATATCACCTCTAATTCAAATATATCGTGATACTTTCATCGGTGCAACTTTACAAAACATTACTTTCAGAAGGTTCTCGATAAACAAACAAAAAAGGGGTAAAAATGCAATGATATATTGTATTTTTCTATCAGTATTTTATTGGGAATATACATGCAACGTCAAGTACCCGCGCCTGCACCTGCGTAACTTTTTTTTATCAATTTATTTATTTTAATGTCTAAGAAAACATCGATTTTAAATTTCTATTCATAAAACAAAAGTTTCTGATCGAGACAGCCATTTCATATGTTGTGGTTGGGCACCATATCTTTTGATTCAGATCCCTACAAAAATATGCTAGATGCATGAGTAGAAAGGGGAAAAAATTCTGCACACATTGCATATATATTTGTTTCATGAATATATTGCGTAAGACGTCAGGAATTTAAAAACAAAATCTTAAATTAGCAACACGTTGAGAGATTCAAAATCATTGTTTTTCGATTGAAATTGTTCATTTTTTCAATTTTTCAACAACCTTCTTGACCATGTATATCTTTTTCAGAGACATTTACAATTTACAGACTTAAACAAAATGTTATTGTTGCTAAATTATAGAACAATATGTGATCAATATTTAGCCCTTAAAATAAATCCTCCTGACAAGTTGTAGATGAAAATCATTCTTCAGCCTAAGTCAAGAGTATTTTTTTAAATACAATTCAGACGATAAACGCCACTCCAAGAACGATGTGACTTTAACAAAATGATAGCTACCACTATTTCAGTAAAGCTTTGAAGTTCACCTTTCGTGTCTTTGGATTATTTAAGAGGCGTGTGTAGATTTCTATCAACAGGGGCGATTTTTAAATCTTAGAAAGATCATTCAAATCGCAATATTACACATGTCAATAAAATATACAATATTTGATTGATATCCGAAGAGTAACAACACTGAACATAGCCTTAATTATTTTCATTTTATTGTCAGTGAATTACATTTTTTCCTTCATGATGAAATGCAATAGGGTCGATGCATTGTGTTCATATACAGATGTTGACAACGTCAATATGGTGGATTGACCAGTATGAATGGTGTGCAGTCAGTAATAATCTTCTATCGACCTGTATTTTTCCGTGGTCAAGGTGAATTTCGTCTTCAATTGTCATACTCAAGCCACTTCCTGGCCTTGGACAAAGGTGTCGTGACCTAGTGGATAATTCCCTTGGACTGTGTATCACATGGTAGGTGATTCGCATCCCTGTCACGGCACTAATGTCCTTTGGCAAGACATTAGTCTACATTTGCCACTCATGACCCAAGTGAGGTAAGTATAGCGGTTAGAGGAAATTCCGTAAATGCGTTGACATTAATTGTCTGGCACGGCGGTAATGTCGTGAGGCAAAATATTTTAAAACATTTACCACCCTTCACCCAGGTGATGTAAATGGGTACCTGGGCACCGATGGTATCTTTGCCATCAAATTAAATACCATGACAAGATTTGATTTGATTTGATTTATTGGTTTCCGGATCTTTTTTTTTTTTTTTTTCATCATACATTTTCATGAACATAATATGGTTTGATAAAATAGTTTAAGTGTACATAATTTTATACAGATAATAAACAAAATTAAACAAATTGAATGTACAATTAACATACATTAGATGCAGGAGGTCTACATAAATAAACCAAGTAGCTTGACGTGCCCGCAGCCCTCATTAAGATCACTTAACAACCAATTAAATCAAGGATTCCATGGAAGTTACCATTTATGGTAAATTTACCATCAATATAATGTAAGCTAAGCTTTATGCAACGGGGTACTAAACAGGTTATCCAACAAATAAAAAAAATAACTTGGATGCTTGAACGCCATGCTGCCACGACACTAATGTCAATTGGTAAAAGGCTTTATTTACATTTACTACTCTCCACCCATGCCGCCCAGGTGAGGTTGATGGGTATACTGAAACTGTCTAGGATTCTTGAGTCATACGAGACCATAATGCCGCACAGGTGAGTTTAATGGGTATATGTATATACTGAAAGTTTCTAGGGTATATGAGTCATTAGTCATACTGGACCCGGCATAAGGCGCAAGAGTCCTGTGTCGTGTAAATGTAGATGTTATCATACTGCTCCAGCTGTAGCTAGACATGTTAAAAATGCATCTGATGAGGTCAAGTGTGAAATGAAATGTATTTACTGTTGGTGATATTATCATTAGTTGTATTGTCATGGTAGTTGGGGTTCGTGTTAAGCATGTTTAGAGCTCAGTAGTCTCTTTCTCTTCGAGTGTAATATGTGGAATATCCTTGAATTAAATGGGGCTGCTATTTCTGTGTTAAGCCCAAAGCACGTACTTTATATATATAAGTGTGTGTACATATATATATAATGTATATATATCGAAGCCAGCCTGAATGAGAGGGCTTGACTCCAAAGAAGCAAGGCATGAGATCCATGGGTGTCGATCCCCGGGGGGGGGGGGGGTGGGGGATATATCCCCCCCAATATTTCAGGTGGGGGGGGGGGGTGGCCTGTACAATCATCCCCCCAATAATTCACCATCCAAAAAAAAAGGAAAAAAATGAACGATGAGAGCCCGATGAGAGTAGTTCATGGTTAATACTCGCAAGATCACCATCAATATACACATTTTGCTATCTCATTTTCATACGAAATAAATGAGACAACCGTATATGGGGGGAAACTGAATTCAGACAAGGACACGATACAACGAATCGTCTTCCTTCTCTAATAATTAAATAAAACGGTAAAGCTTACGCGCTTCGTGCGGGATGGGCGAAAATGAATATAGACAAGGATTAAGAGTAATAATTTATTGAACCGTCAAAGCTTCCGCGCTTCGCGCGGGAGGGTGGGGTTGCACTCAGACAAGGACACGATACAACGAATCGTCTTCTTTCTCTAATAATTTAATGAAACGTGAAAGTTTCCGCGCTTCGCGTGAGATGGACGAAAATGAATTCGTACAAGGATTAAGAGTAATAATTATTTGAAACGTCAAAGCTTAACCCTCTTCGCGCAGGAGAGGGGGGGGGAACTTGGTTTAAACATTAAGGATTACGAGTCGGTTTAAGGTTTAAGGTTTAAACATTAAGGATTAAGAGTCGAGAATGGTACATCGAATCGTCTTCTTCCTTTTATAATCTAATGAAACGTCAGAGCTTCAGCGCTACGCGCGGAGGAAGGGGAACTTGATTCAAACAAGGATTAAGAGTCGAGAACGTTCCAACGAATCGTTTTCTTTCTCTAATAATTTAGTGAAGCGTCAAAGCTTCCGCGCTTCGCGGGGGAATGGGGAAACTCCTCCCTCCCTGCACCCAACCCCCTAGGGAGCGCGCTTCGTGTGTTCACTACCCCCCCCCCTAAAATGAAATCCTAACTACGCGCTTGGGGATGGGGTGCAACCTGCCACACGCTTCTACCTCTTGGTTGCTTGATCCATTGCCGAAAATATCTTGGCACCTACCATCCCCCCAACCACGGATAAAAATCGACACCCGTGATGAGATCATTAAAACACCTTCATCGTTCTTCAATTATATTCATCTACGAAGTCAGCAAGGCATGAGATCAATAAAACACCATCATTGTTGTTAAATATAACATATATTTATCTCCAAAGTCACAAATTTCCCTCGTGCTGATATATTTCAACCCCTGCTTGCGGCCGCGGTTAAAAACATGAAAATCACTCGGGGAATTTTGTTTTCATCGGTTCTCATATTTAGCTATATCAAACGCCGGAGCAGGCAAAGTTTTGTGGAATATGTGGACGACGGGATTAGTTTTCATGCATTATCAAGTGATGATACGAAAGCTAATGTACACAAACCTTTGCTTGGATTTGTGTAATCGATTCTTCCCCTCCTTCAAAGGAAAGGCGGAACTGGCAAGAAAATTGATTAGGTGTCTTAAACATCGCTCGACGACCACTGACGATCAATTTCCTCTACCTATTAATTACTGAGGTTTGATAGGTAGCGGATGAGGAGGGGATGGGGGTGGAGGAGTAGCAATTGCCTTCTAATTATTATTCAAACTTGAGACCCTATGGTCATCTGAAAATAATTAAGACAAGTTGCATTATTTAAAAACTGTTGTTGTTACTGTTATTGTTATTATCAGTATTAGTATTATTGTTGTCATCATTATTATCGCTTATTATCATCCTCATCATTATTATCAACATCGTTACTGATGATGATTATTATTATTGTTTTTATCATTAATTATTAATTAGGATTATAATGATTACTATACATTATTAATAATATTAGTATCATTGTTATCACAGTTATTATTTTGGGGGGCTTGTCAGACCTTTTTATAGAGAATTGCCCCGTCCCGTTTTCACAGAATCCTGGACCCACCTTTAAATTAGAGGAGCAGAGAAATGAAGGAAAAAAAAGATGATGTACAGCCTTGAACTCCTTGTATATTGAATTTCTCTGACCTCATATTCCCAGCTCGTATTTTCTTTGATCATTATTGTTGTTAAATAAACAATTAATTGCCCTTCACTTTAATAAAGCGATTCCTTCCCTTGTTCGCAGAGAGTCAGAACCAGTCCGCTATTGATTTCGTATCTGTAAACGTCACTCATTCTATAGTGCATACAATAATTGATCGGCGCCAATTCTTAATGACCAAAGCAAATTATGATACCGATTATCGATTGACTATCCCCCATGCACTTCACGAATAATTCGTTTTTCTGATGGACTTTCTTGGAAGTTCATTGGTTCAAGTTTCCTATGTCATGTGCATATTTTGTTAATGCGAAAATGTGAAGAAAAACGTAAAGCCACAAATCTTCACTGTATGTTCCATATACTTCACGATTGCGCCAAGCTTACTTTCTAAACAGTCAGACGAGATGCACAAGAATACATTATTTCTCCGTTCAATCTTTGTGTCTCTGGAAAAAGAATCAAAACAAAATTATTCTCAATGTCATGCCAGCTCCCTCGCTTGAACGCATTTTACAACTTCGTTTTATTCGATTTCAGGTGTTTGTATACTGTTCTGCAAACAGGCAACGGCGAAAACTAATCAAGAATCTGTCTACAAATTTAGAGCAGCCCAATTTATCATTCCAGTAAGAGAGTATCGAGATAGATATACCACTTCAATATTTGCACATACAATTGGGAAAGTCTCGCCGTATCTGTCATATTGCATGAATAAACATAAATCTTTCCCTCGTATTGCTAAACAAATTATTTCTTCTGATAACATGAATATTACAGAGGGATTGAAGGCGGGTTTGTTACGTTTCTAGACACTCTGTCCATTTAAATTTGCTATACATTCCATACAAACTTCTGTATTGTAATGTTTTTCTTTATGGTCTGCTGGTTCGCAATTCTAAACATAATTTCCTCTAGGGCTTTGAATAAAGAGTGGTAATAATAAATATAAACAAAAATCAAACGTAAAGGCTGCAGTATATGAATCTGGCGATTCTTATTAGCTTGAAGTCAAGATATGTTTGATGGGAATGTTTTATTTTTTTGATATAAAAAACAAACATCCGTAAATTAAAAAAGATTCGCCAATGTGTATAGTTTATGCTGCACGATCGCAACTATTTTCGAAAAATTAGCACAAGGCATTTTCAAGGGGCTTGTACGTGACCTATTGAAATATGGGAATATTGCATTAACACATTACTTAATCTAATCGTGATTTCTTTGGGATGTATACAAAAGGGAATTGAAATTGCCCTTAAGTAGATTTTTAGAATACAGTTGCGATCCCGCTACTGTGAAAATCATTGGTATGACGATTTGCATGGACAATCATACCCGAACAACTTAGGTGGCCTATACAGCATATATAATGGAGCCGGCGTACACCCAGCCCCCTGAAACTCCAATATAAGTTAAATACAATTTGACAAACTTTATGGCTTGAGAGCAACCCAGATATACGCCATCCTGCCCCTTGCCTCCCGCCTCGGTCGAATTATTCCGCATCTGATGTATGGACTGACCTATGTTCGAGCCACGCGCAACACGACTACCAGGGACTTTGTTTGTACGTGTATTTACATAGATGCGTGATCGGTATAGGACCCTCCTGCATTAAAACAAAACACCACACTGTCAGAAAAGTTTTCCCGCCGTGTTTTGCCTACATATGGGGCCTGTCACCACGAAATGAGTCCAGTTGGTCAACATTTTTATTCCTGTTTTTAAGTATTATATGAATCTACATTAAGTAAGCTTTAAATTAAGGGGTCACACATTAAAATTGATAAATTATATCCAGAAATATGAACAAAAACCTAATTGGACTTTATAAACAATGGGATTACCCAGTTTTGAGAAATGCATCATTTTCGTGATAATTTCAGATTACATAGCCTATATTATTTGCCAAAAAATGTTAGAAGGAGATATTTTCGTGACCTAAGCTCTGGGGACATAAACTACAAGACATTAATAAGTCGATTTTTGGAAAATTCTTAAATGTGGTAGGTGGGTCAATTTTCAGTACATACACACTATACATCGCTATTACTACGATTGAGCCTAATGCGACACTGGACTCATTTCGTGGTGACTGGCCCCATATAAAGCTTCCAGGAAGTCACCATGGCAACCCGAAGCGAACAAATCAACAGGAAGAGAAAGATTTAGCATGATGTTAGAATATGTCATTCCGAAGCCCATTGGTGCTCAAAGAAACATTTGAAATTCAACCGCCAAACACTGATATTCGATGAACGCATAACTATTTTGTAATTATTTAATTTTATAATTAAAAAAACTAAGCACGAAACAAACTAGAAAAAAAGAAGAAGAAACAAACCGATCTGTTCTAAAATAATTTGTTTTTGTCAATGCCAATTGAAACATTATGGGGAAGAAATTGTTTTTAGCTGTAACTTTCAGGCAGGAGATATACATTCCTATATGCAATAAATCAATTCTGGTTGGATTTCTTAACGATATGGTTATCATATAACTATAAGTAATTCACACCGGTTAAATTCAATATATATTAGTTCGAAAAGAAAAATCGATTATCCATGAAGTACATTAATTTTGATGCATGAAACGCATGGAATATGGCTTGCGTGTGATAAATCTAACAAAGTCAGCGAAAACAATTTTTCTTTCATTTTCATTTGACAATCACTTTTAATGGATTTAATATCTTTCTTTACATTCTTTCTTCTTAGATAAAACGCACTTTTATCTTCAGAAATAATGGATACTATAGGTTTTAAATATGGACTTTCATTTCCTTAATGATAATGATAACATTATTCATACTCATCGACGTAATATTAACAATAACAACAACAATAATGATAATAATAGTGACGATTAGCGATGATGATGATGATGATGATGACACTGATGAAACTAAAGTGATATCATAATAATTATGGTAGTGATAATTAGTAGTAACCAAATAACTACCGTTGGTGAAGGTGATGGGACAAATTATCATTTCCGAGGCGATCTTGCTATCTTTCCGAAGCGAAGCTGAGAGAACAAGCGTATACATTCAGATCGCCGAAGAAGTGATAGTTTGCCATCGCCTGAAACCAAAAGGTGATTATTTGCTTTATATTCCACATCGGAAACATTTCACTTCTTCCGTCATTAAATAGCAACAAGTCATCAATTAACAGCTAGCAAACGGTGTACTATACGTACAGTGCATGCAGTATGGTGGTGTGACCATATAGTTCGCGCGTGACCAAAGTTCGCGTACTATTTAAATACTGAAAGCGCTTAAAGAGGAGAGCAATACGCAGCGTATACAATTAAAGTGCGTTGCCCTGTGTAGATAGTACAACTATCTACACAGTGTAACGAACTTTTTGCTTCTCCCAGTAATGATGGGCGAACTATCTTTCATCACGTGATTTACTTTTGACCAATCGTAGAGCAAGATTATTACTATGTGGAATATAACTATTTATATACAAAATTATTTTCTGACTGGATTTCTTAAAGGTAGATATAACCATAGGTGAAGATATTTATCAGTTTATAGACTCAATTGAGTTTCCTCGATTGATTTTGAGAAAGCCTTTGATTCGATAGAATGGAATGTTTTAGACATAATGTTTAACCAAATTTGGATTTGGGTGTACATTCAAATCCATGAATAACTTGATAAAGATATTGAGAGTTGTGTGATAAATGACGGATACTTGCCATCAGTTTTCACTCTTCAAAGGGGAGTCGGGCAAGGATGACCCCTTTCCCCCTACTTGTTTTTAATCGGCGCTGAAATTCTAGGTATCATGTTGAGACAGAGCACTCATAAAGAGGGTTTTAAATCCAAAGGCAATGAAGTGCATACAAGTCAATAGAGAGATGATACTCTTATTTATATTGTAGCCACTGAACTTTATCTCTCGAATTGCTTTGATATTTTATCATTGTGCTCAACTAATAAGAGTAAGATTGGAGATTGTGAAGTTTTACAGGTATATTACGTAATCGAAACTTGACTTTACTTGAGAAAATTACAGTAATGAAATCACTAGTTAGACCTAAATCCGTTTATTTCTTTTGTAATCTGCCAGATCTACCAGATATTTTTTTATGGAGTGGGAAAACAGATCGGAACAAGAGAAATATTATGTTTGATAGAAATGAAAATGGGGGTTGAAAATGATTCATCTTAAGAGCTTTTGTAGTGCACTAAAAAATGCATGGGTAAAGAGAGTTTTGGATAAATAAAATAAGGTATTTTGAAGACTTTTTGTCCAAGCCAAATGGAACATTATGGGGAGAAATTATTTTTAGCTGTAACTTTCAGGCGGGAGATATACATTCCTTTTCAATAATTCAATTCTGGTTGGATGTCTTAACGATATGGATACAACTTATATGGAATAACTCTGCCATCAAAATAGACGGTAGAATTAAATTTTATAGAATATGGTATGATTCAAGAGTGAAATACATACACGATACTTTGAAAGAAGATGGTAGCTTCAAAACCATTTCAGACGTTCATCATGATTTTCAACTGAATTTAACTCAGTTTATGAATTATAGTGCTATTGTTTACGCAATCAGGTCAACTTGAAAGAAAGTTTTTACCCAAAGAATTTGTAATCCTAGCTTTGAAGATAACAAACTTGTCCAAAAAGAAACCTACTAAATTTTGTTATGTGGTATTTGTGACACAAATATCCTTGAGTTTTGAAGACGAACCATTAAAGAAAATGGGAAGATGATTTGAATTTAAGTCCAGAGAATTTTATTCAATGGCAAGACCATTTTGTTAAAGCATCAAGACTACTACTACTTTAGAAACAAAAATTCGAACATTACGATTTAAGATCATTCACCGGAGAATTGCTACCAACGAAGTTCTCTTTCGTTTTGTTCACATTTATGATTCTGATTTATGAACTATACGGAAGTTATTAATTTGTAAGCCACCTATGAATGTATTTCTGTTATTTCCTTCTTGAAATGAAGAAACAATCGCAGTTTTAAATAAGAAATGATAATAATGTTTAGAATTTCATATATTGTTGTTTCGTTAAAATGTAATTTGATTTGTATGTTGAAGAAGAAAATAAATTCAATTCTATTCAGTTCAATATAGCACTTTACAATAATTATTTCGCCTTGCTAACCAGGTGCACCGTGTATTTTTAAAATTAAAAAAAGCATAAAAACAAACAAACAAACAAACTGTATCCATAGTTTACCCAGTACGGGTCACTACTGTTCAATTCTCTTCATCAAATCTCAAAGTTCAAACCGATCAATATTATTTCGGGCGGTCCCTTTCAAAACATCCGCCCAGTTTAAAAACAGCACAGCAGCTTTTCGAAATTCACCTGTCATATTGTACTGCATTATGAATGATCTATTTCACTCCTCACGACAACAAATATTTCTAGCCAGTGAGGTTGATAACCCTTTTCTTAAATATAAAATTGAACTCTAGTCACACAATCACATTGTGAAAGAAACTGTCAGGTTGAAATGGCAAAAGGTTGATTATGTATTATTATAATTTTGTGTGTACTGTGAGGTTTTAGAATCACCGAAATAAGAAGAAATTGACCCACTCAGCTAGTCTTGCTAAAACGTCACTTTCACTGCACACAAAAATGAGTAAATGGGACCACTGGCGTACTGGTAGGGACACGTGACTTGAAAGTTTGGTAGATACTTTTTTAGTCATGTTACAATGCTACGGGCATTTAAAGGGGGCTATATGTAGGGGGACTTTTCTACTAGCAAATTTCTCACATTTAGTGACCCCCGTTGCGTAAAACGTACCCTTGATGGTTACTTTACCATCAACATTAACTACCATGGTAACATCAGTCAACAGCAAATCAATTCAAGGTTTCCATGGAAATTACCATTGATTGCAAATTTACCATCAATGGTAACCTTCTCCTGACCACAGTTTATGATTAGGTCAGGCAAACAGGTGATTATAGTAGGCAAACAGGAAAAACGCGGATGGCGTCAAAGAAAGGATTTGAAAACTAAGGAAGTAATGGTAGAGAAAGGGTATGGGAATGACGGTATCTTTTAAAGTTCCTTTGGTCTTTATTTTTCACTGATTTAATTTTTCTTTGAAATATGTCATAGAAAAAAAAACACGTGAAGTTGGTTTGTATTGAAGCCGAAAAAAATCAAAACAACATTGAAACAGGTCAGTATAGACGTTTGGGATTTAATGGGAAGAAAAAGGATATTAAAATGAAAAGGTCTAACTTACCTTACCAACTGGTGGTCAGGCAACTGTTGTGTCATTGCTTTCTTGTACTTCTTTATTCAAGTTTACCCAACTATTCAAAACATGATCCATAAACGTCTTTCGTTCTTCTATGTTTGATATTCAAATACTCATTATTGATGGTAGATAATACCTTAACATAACATGTAAACAAAAAAGAGATGTATTGAAGAAGATTAATTTTCAATCAATATCGATCATAATACTAATGAAATAAGGATAACCCGAACCATGTCAAAACTGAGAGTTGTCAATTGATTGATCTTGACTGTCAATCGCTAATTGATTACCTTAATTGTCATTATTATTTCTTGTTTTTCCTCTTATTTTTCCATTATCACCTAACATGTCTAAGGTGTCATATTAGGTTTCTTGTAACACATCATACCGATACACAATGCAATAAATAGAATTGTCATTCGTCTCCGTTTATCTCACGTCATATTGCTCTATCAGAACATTGCCACCTCTTACAGCAAAGTAAACAAACAGTCAAACAGAAAAGTAAAAAACAGCAACAAAAATACTTTGACGAAGTAAATGGGGAGGGAAAAATATATTACTATATATACAAATTGCTACTGAAGCTGGAGTATTAATGCTTCAATGATGGACTTCAATGATTCCGTCGGGTATTAGGAATCAATTATGATAAGAGCGTCGTCATAGATACGCAAGGCAGATGATCGGTTTTATTTATTCATTTTTCTATACACCGACGTCATGTATTGATTAAATGCAACGGAACATGAATGTGATGATTTAGGAGACAGCTAAAAGCAATTGTGATCATACTTCAGCTGGTGGGTAAATTGTCATGACAAGGTGTATCATTTCGATCACGACTGGAAAGGTCTTCGTTTGATTTAATTCTGTTAAAGACCTTCAAAAATATCTAAAAATTCACCTCTTCTGTTAATGTAATTGCAAAGCGCACTTGAAAATATATATGGAAAATACTCTTTATAATTATAGTTATTAAAGAGAGTTCTGGTAAAAAATTAAAACTATTTACGAGCGATTTTCATTATGTTATGTCAGTTTGGAAGAATAGACCTGCCGAAGGAATGTCCTCGGAAAACCATAGCCCCACATATTCGGATGAGGAATTGTTATAGCTGATAACGTTTAAACAAAATGTTCAGGTAAAATGTGTGTGTGTAGTGTCCCATTTGACTTTTTCTCTGAACAGTGTTTGTGATTTTCAGCAAGATTGGGTAATTTTTGTTTCTTCTTCATTTTTAGATGACTCCATACCCTCTCAGTATACATCGGTTCTTATGTAATATAACAATCAACCTTTCTCAATTGCTACCAGAGTTTATTGCACAGGACAGAGAGTCCACTGCTACAAAGGGGGGGGGGGGGTGCATAATGAAGCATTTAATCATATGCTTATTATGCAAGGGAGCGTGGAGACCGAGCAAAATAAAAAAAATCTTTAAATTCTCAATAAGCCGATGCTACAACAAAGAAGTAAGCATCTAAATAAGAAAAGGAAAACTGCTTCTATCTGAGATAGTGACAGTAATTTTAATTTCTTGCTTACTTATAAGTGTGGTAAATCGATAGGCTTCGGCATATGGAATATTCACAAATGTGTCAATTTGTCCCTTTCAATTGAAACATTCAATCAATCATGGATAACATTGGGAGGGGCACAGCATAGTCATGTTTTAACGTGAATATAAAACAAGTCGTAATTAAATTCGATCCCCCAAGCAGTCCGTACTTGATTAAAACTTAACGCTGATAGATGCTTGATGGATGGGGGTTCATTTTCGTGCCAGAGTATGTGCTTTCGGAGAGCGACTTTTAAGCATTTTGTTTGTTTTGGATCGGATCAACGTCAGAATGTAATCGGATCATTACGATGAACCCCCATCCATCAAGCATCTATCAGCTTTCAATAGCAAGTATGTATTTTTGTCTCCCTCCAAATCCTGTCTTTTTTCTCATCCGCATTGCTTTTGCTTTTGAATAATGAATACCGGCGAACCGCACGCAGCAACATTTAAAAGAGAGGGGCGTACTATTGACATATCTAGATTATTTCGATTCCAAGCAAAGCCGATTCAAAGCGACAAACCATCCGTTTTAATATATTTTGATTACGATACAAGTCATATAGATTGAATAGAAATGAGAAATACATGGAAGACGGGGAGCAAGAAATAGACTTGGAAGGGAGAACGAGAATGGAAGGGAGAAAGCGAGTAAAAAGGGAAAAGAAATATACAGGCAGAAAGTGACAGAAAATGGAAAGCGAAAAAGATGAAGTAAAAATGGAAAGGGATAGAAATAAGTAGCTCTTTAGAGATATAGAGGGATGGTAAGGGTGATAGAAGAGAGAAAAGAATATAGGAATGAAGTGAGCGAGAGAGAGAGAGAAGAAGAGAGACAGAGAAAGAGAGACAGAGAAAGAGAGACATGGAGAGAGAGAGAGATAGAGAGGAAAAAATGAAATACAGGTAAAAATCGTATAGATATAAGAAGAGGGGGAGAGAGAGAGAGAGAGAAAGGGAAAGAGAGAGAGAGAGAGAGAGGAAGGAGCGAAGAAAAGGGATTTTACATTGAAATATATAGAATATGATATGGAGAAGAGCGTGGAAAAGGGGTATGTACACTGTCGCTCATAAAGGTGGAATATTTTGTTTTTATCCCAATTTATGGAATTATTTTTAAAATAATTTAAAATAATAGATCTAGATAATAGTATACATTCTCAGATTTTATTGAATAATAATTTGCCAATGTGTGTTTTGCGGGACTGCTAAAGCAGGTGTATGCTACTATGCTTATTAACTAGGGGGCCTACGCCCTCAAGTCATAAATAACAGTAATGAGGATTAATGCCCCACAAAAGGGCACTAATATAGCACATGGACACGGTTTTGATCCTGGGGCCTCACAGTTACGAGGCCATTGCTTTGTCACTGAACCGTGACTGTACGCAGCGGGGGCTAGGGTAGGGGTCAGTTTCCGTAAATATTAAAAAAAAAAACAGAAAATGCAATAAATTTTCAATAATTTATTGCATTTTACCCCGGTTCCCAACATAAAAAAATCTTCTGTGTGCCCATGCCTTGAGCCATAGTGCATGGCCGTCCAGGGGATTTTTTTATGTTTGGGACCGGGGTAAAATGCAATAAATTATTGAAAATTTTGCAGGTGAAATTTGTTCGTAATTCTGAACAAAATGTGTAACTTTTGTTTGGTTAATTACGTCCGAATATATTTTTGTCCTTACCAGAACTACAAATAACCTTTACAAAAGGGGGTGGGATGGTTACAGGGTAGGCCTACATTAATCTCTCTCTGTAGTTCATAATGACCTAGACGACCTTAACAAATTAATGAAATTTGTAACTGTGGCCAGAAATTCCTTTCGATAACCGTGAATTTAATCCAATCATAACAATAGCATCATAATTTATGATGAAATTCACACGGCGCCGTTCTAATAGGATATAACGTATTATACTCCACATACTAAGAATCTTGCTCTACGATTGGTCAAAAGTAAATCACGTGATGAAAGAAAGTTCGCCCATCATTGATGGGAGAAGAAAAGTTCGTTACACTGTGTAGATAGTAAGGGCACTGGTTTTTTTAACTTATACCAAATGTGTCCACAAATGGGTCCAAAATGAAATTATGTTTACTCACTTCAAACTTGTATTTTTAGGATCAGGACTAATCATATTTTTGAGAAATGCAAATTCTGGACCTTAATCTATCTCCTTATTTATTCACCAGATATGAATACTTTGAGTTTTTACAATTTTATTGTGAACTATAGCATATCTAATAACTGTGATATAAATCTCATTTGCTATTAACTACACCTTTAAATATGTTGGGTCTTTAAGAATATGTTTCAGAGATTATTCATGCAAATTGTTGAGTTTCTATCTTGAAAAATACAGATTCTGTATCCCTTGAAAGTGAAAAATAGCCCTAAATTAGGGTTTTGGATATAACAAGTTTTTATTTCAATAGGTAAAATGCTTTTTTCTTAGGTCAAACTTATTTTATTATAACAACTGATGATATAAGGTAAATACATGCAAAAAAATTGGGAACCAGTGCATTGCCTAATAATTTTCATATGGCACACCACTGATGTTTCGGACGTTACACACTGTTAACATTCTAACTTTAGTCAAGTTAATTGCTTTTCTTTAGGTATTATTGACCTCAGTTACATTAATTGTTTGCAGAAAAATACTTCTGTAACATTTATGGAAAAAAATTGTGCAGTTTTAATTAGTTTAGCACATACATGTATACCAAGTTTGTCTTCATCGACCACTCAATTTATGTAAGGTATATTATTCATTTCAAGAACGTGTACCGGTAGTTAAAAATGCTTATGTGATCTAACAGAGTGAAATATGAAGCTAATAGCAATTGTAGTCATCAAAACTCCTTAGAAAATACACTTAGAAACATACTCTTTATTAACACGGAAGAGGTTTACGGTACACCATGTGTAAAGTCCTCAAGTCCCTCGAGGACTTTACACATGGTGTACCGTAAACCTCTTCCGTGTTATTCATACCACCATGCAAACCTTCAAACATCATCATACTCTTTATTGCATGTTATGAACAACAGCGTGAAATGTATACTATGGTTTGTTTCGGATGTTACACGATGTTAACATTTCAATGAGATCATCAATTTCTACAAACTCTACAATATAGATGTTTAATCAGCTTGCTAATGTTCTTTGCCTTCAACTATATAGTGTGTCATTCAATAATATCACTAACACATACATGTATGTAAGCACTGAAACATTGACAAATCTTTTAAAAAATAAAACTATAAAAAAGTACCCCCAGTCATGTAAGTATACGGTAATAAGAAATAAGTGAATCCTAATGTATGTACATCTCGAGAATGAGACATATTTGATGTATTTTAAAATTGTGTATGCTTTAGGTTATAATACTACTGTAGTAACAATCATCCTTTACCACTATTTGTATTAGGAGGCTGTTTCAAACGACAATATGTTTTAATGCTCTTAAATAAGTATTTATTTATTTATTTATTTAATTGATGACCGATTGATGAATGGATGGATTGATTGGTTGGTCGGTTGGTTGGTTGATAGATCTTAACTCTTGCTGTGCCTATATTACAGGTGACAAACAATATACAGTGTAGGTTAAACATGTACCGTATTTGCCGGCAATAAGGCCACAGCGCCGCACCCCCAACTTTGACATTTTGTAGAGGGAAAAAAAACGGACAGCCCATTTATATTTCACACTAGTGTAGGGTTGCGGTTCTAACAGATAATTCCTAGCACTCTTAACACAGAGGCAGCCCAGCAGACATGCTGTAGGATTGATAACTACTAGCTAACCGACCAGGTTTTAATGTGTAAAGGCATTACAGCATTCTATGTAGCATTCCATATACATTCCATGCAAAGTAGAATAAATCAATAAATATTCATATAGTCCCATACAAGTATAAATCAACATCACAAAGTATTCTTGAATATTCAAACATAAACAAAGGGTATATATAATATTGAATATTCATAGTATATGTAAATTATACTATATAAGCTTGACTGCATCAGGTGAACATTGAAACCAATGAGAGAGAGAGAGAGATAGACAGATGAAAGGATGGTGGATGAAAAGGGTGAATGTGAATGAGGGATGACCTATTAATATGAAAGGGATGAATCATGGATATGATTATGAAGGGGAGTTTCAGAAGTTCAAAATAAATCCCTACACTAGCTTATACATTTTGTATGTATACATAGATTTGAAGAAGATACTGCATGTATATGTTTAGGATCATTAAATAAGGTATTACTGGTAATGCCCTTTTCTTTTATACATGTATGTACTTTCTACACAGATTAGTTACGTGTACTGAGTGCCCTTTTTAAAAGATATTTTCAAATGAAAATCCATATTTCCCATACATTTTTAGAAAAACATTTTAATTTGCTTGATATTATCAACTTTATATACCTGTATCATACCCGTGTCATGTACATGTACACTGGGTATTGCTTAGTAAGTGGGTGGTTTTGAGCTTTTGTAACCTACCAAATAGTTTAGATTGACCATACAATCTTTGGTTATATGACATAATTTGGAACAACCTCTGTAAAAATGAAAACGTGATGATTTGCAAACACACAACAATGTAAATAGTAAGAGGGGAGGTTGAAAAATTGAAATGTGCTATTCTCACATCTATCTTTGCCCCTCATTTGAACCAGTTAAATTATGAAAATGTCTCTTAACAGTTTAATGTAACATCCGAAACGTGCTAACAGCATAACAGAAAGTGCTGTTAAAATGGCTGAATAATTTTTATGAGTCACTTTTATTGAGATTTTTTCTGATAAATTTCAATTAAGGATATACTAAAGCAGCCAGGAATGCCTCGCACCACAAAGTGTGGCTTCAATATTTATGTTTTATAAGTCAATTTTGCAGAAAATTTAGATATTTTACGGAAAATTTGATTTTTTGCATCATATTTCTTCATATTTGTATATTTAGCTCTAAATGAAATTATCAAAATAGTGTTTTTAACAGGAGTGTGCATTGTGAAATCGTAACTTGCACATATGATCGAAAATTAGTTGAAATTTGCAAACTATGTGTTAACAATCAAATAGTGTAACGTCCGAAACACCCTTCTTGAGTTTACACAAAATTATTGGATTTGAAAGACCTGATTTGTGTTTTGACTTGTGTTAAGACTTATAATAACTTATTTCATAATGATTTATTCACTCCAGATACCCTCAAATATGGATTATCATCACATTTTTGATATTTTTTGTTTCGGACGTTACATTTGTTTCGGACGTTACAACTGTTAACGGAAAATTGGTTTTAACTATAAAATAGTATTGTAATGATGTATTGCAAATTTCTTTTTTTTGGTGGGTAGCCGCCATGAAATGTTTAAAAAATGTTACGAAAGATAAGTCCTGCAGTTCATTTATTTTCTGCTACTTCAAATTGAAAGTTGTTTCGGACGTTACAAAGTTGTTTACGGAAAATGAGACAACTTTTTCAAATTTTGAATATATTTATAATATAAGCGCTACTACAATTAAATTGTATTTTCTTTTAATTTAATGACTTGGAGTAACTAATAAGCTTATTCAAACCATAAACAATCTCATTAAATGATTGTTCTAGTGGGTTAAATGAGGGCCTACATTGTTTACGGAAAATGTAACGTCCGAAACACCATTTTCAATTGCACTGTTCTATAAAAATACAGGAGTTAGTTCAGATTACTGTTAACTTTCTTTAAGATCCACCCATGCTCATTAATCATCAATAGAAAAAAAAACATATTGCTTGTGGGTATATATTTGTTTCGGCTCCAACAAAAAAGGTATGTCAATTTTGTTACAAAATTCCGTAAACAATTGGCTGTTCAGGGATACCTCATGCACATAAAGCAACGCTGAATTTTTTTCGTTAAGCTATGGGAGGTTAACCTAGGTCCATGCTACAAGAAAAAATTGTAACTGATTTCTAATTCTTTATCTTTGTAAAGTTTCAGGCTGTCAAAGGGTCATTATGCTATTTGGTCATAGTTAAAAAAACCAGTGCCATTATAGTGCAACGCACTTTAACTAAAGATTGTATACGTTGCGTATACGTATGTACGTAAATACTGCATGTACTGTACGTATCGTACACCGTTTGCTAGCTGTTAATTGATGACTTGTTGCTCTAAAATGACGGAAGAAGTGAAATGTTTCCAATGTGGAATATAAAGCAAATAATCACCTTTTTGGTTTCAGGCGATGGCAAACTATCACTTCTCCGTCGTTCAGAATATACGCTATCTTTCCTCAGCTTCGATTCGGAAATATAGCTTCATCCAGATCGTCTCGGAAGTGATAGTTTGTCCCATCAGCTTCACCAACGGTAATTATTTGCTAACTGTCCCTTAATGTAATCCACAAACAATTCATGTCACTATGAACATGACGGACAAAGAAAGAGGACAAAATATACAGTTCCTCATTCTACCCTCAACAATTGCTGTGGTAGACAAAAGAACATCCCTTCACTGCTATTATGTAAAATGTGTAGAACAGGTGAATAATTATGCATGTGACACCTGTTCTACACATTTTTACATAATAGCAGGGAATGGATGTTCTTTTGTCTACCTGAGGAACTGTATATTTTGTCCTCTTTCTTTGTCCGTCATGTTCATAGTGTGTATCAATGACGCAGTAAAACTCCCTTCCGATATAAAGCGGTTAACCACGGTCGTTTTTTTTTCTACGATGATATCAAGTGAAATATGCGTCACATTTTCTGATTTTGTTGACACAAAGCTCAGTGAAAACGTCCTTTGAAGCGCACAGATGCCATTCATTTTTATTCGTTAAAAAACTGTGGCGTTGTTGGTTAGAAATACAGGAAGCCAACAGAGTGGTGAAGTGTGACGTCATCATAAATCTAATTTTAGAATTTTTTCTTCATTTTCCATAAGAGCATAACAAATAATGTCCAAATGTCGAAAACCAATTGAATATGTTCAGTATTGTCTGAGATATGACCATCTGATTAAATATACTCCCCATAGGAGCTCAGTGTTATATGCTCTGGCTCCTAAGCACTAGGAGCGAGAGCATATATCACTGAGTTCCCATAGGACATATATTTATTCAGATGGTCATATCTCAGACAATACTTAACATATTCAATTGGTTTTCAACATTTGGACATTATTTGTTATGCTCTTTCGGAAAATGAAGAAAAAATTGAGAAATTCTAAAAATAGATTTTTATGACGTCACAGCTTCTGTACTCTATACCATTCGATGAATGTATATATAACGTACCCAGCTAATTAAATTGTTCTTCTTGTTGTGATTTACCCTTTTGCAGGTTGAGTCAGTCATGGAGACACTGAACGACACCCTTGGACCAGACGAGGAGGACAACGTTACCGGTCTCATCTTCATTCTTCAAGGCCTGATCATCTTCATCTTCGCCGTCCTAATCATCGCTACCAACCTGTTAAACCTCATCGTCATCCCCCGCCTACCTGATATCAACGACGCTAGTAAAGTCTTCTACAACTGCCTGTCCTTCGCCGACCTCATACTCGGTGTCGTTCTCCTTCCCGCTTTGCCATCGGCCATCGTTGGTGACTGGCCTTTTGGAGATGTCGTCTGCAAGATCTTTGGTTTTGGTATGACGCTCGTCGCAGGTCTATCCTCCGCTAGTTTGCTGCTCCTCAATCTGGATCGCTTCTTCAGTATAGCCTCTCCCCTCCGCTACATGGCCATCATGGACCGGCAAAAGGCTATCATCATCGCCACAAGTTCGTGCATTGTCGAGGCACTGTTCCTTCTCATCATAACATTCGTGAACCCGTTCGGCGCGGGAATCGTCCAATATACGAGACTCGGCGCGTGCATCATGTCCTTCAACGAGCCGAAATTCATCGTGTATTCCCTGCTCATCTTCTCTGCTTGTATCTGGTCTCTCATTCCCATCCTGGCCATCATGTACGCACGGATCATCTGCATAAGCAGGAGACACGTCAGACGTATTCAGGTCCAGGAACTCACAACTCGAGTCTCCAAAGTAGCCGGGAGCGACGAGCCGGGCTTAACGGACGACAAGCCTCACAAGGCCAAGAAGAGTGTCAACCACAGAGCGATACGCATGACACTTTTGGTGACGGGCACCTACGTCGCGGCATGGGCACCCTTCACAATATGCCAAATATACGTTGCCATGGTTACTGATGACGTTTCGATCATCATCAGGGCGTTGGTGTGTTGGCCACTCCTTCTCAATCCTCTGTGTAATGTCTTCATCTACTCGGTGACGAAACGTTCCTATCGTGTTTTAGCGCGGAATCTGCTGAAAGGTTTTCTGCGATGTTCACTAGCAGATCTTCGTAATGCAACATCTCATGATATTCTCGTATAGACCCCAGCGATCCTTTGTGCTTGTTGCAAAGAACGTGTCATTTTATGACGCACGGCTGCGTCACGGTTCTTGGCGCGCCTTGTGGGAATGGAATCGCACAGTTAAAAAAATGCGTTGAATTACTTTGCAGAACACGCAACATTAATATTGTCTTCATGATTATGCATGTATTTGATTACAGAAGCCGTAGGTATTAACGAAAGCGAAATGATGCCTCGTTTGCTACCAGCATCATACACACCACTGGAACAGTTGAAGAGAGTCTGAGGGGTGTATGCATGGACTAAATCTCGCCTTAAGTGATGAAACTTAAAGTACCTATTCGAGACATGAGTGGAATAGCATAGGTCTACATTAAGAAGATTGTAAAAAATCATTTAAAAATGGAAGGTCGTTTTATATTGATAGAAATTCATAGTAATGACCACTTCGACGATGTATATATTGTCACAAGGTCTGCTTGAGGTTATCTGTTATAAAGTTGTCTCTTCGTCAGTGAGTTGGTACATGTATAACTATAAGCATACAAATAAATATCTGAACGAACCATTAACATTTGTGACCTGACTACAACTCAACACTTAAAGAAAATATTACTGGCAATAGATATTTTTCCTGAATGATGACACGATCATGTTCTTGCAAGAAGCACGAGCAACTTCAAACGTAATAACAACAGCAACATCATTAATAATAATAATGATAAAAATAATAATGATAATAATGAGGATGATCATAACACGGAAGCCTCATTAGCTTTAATGCTGTTCTTCAAGAGCGCCTTAGGCAATTAATTACCCCCCCCCCGCGATTGACAGTTACCCATTAACACCTGGGTGGAGAGTGGCAAACGTGGATTAATGTTTTGCCAAAGACGCCAGTGCCGGGCTTATCAACGTAACATCACGATGGTAGTAAAATCGTGATGTTTTGACAAGATTAGAGTGTATGGGTCAATTTCGTAATTTCCATAATCAATTATGCGGAATGAAGTTTTTAAACGAAGTTGTTCATTTTTAGGCAAGATGATGACGATGATGATGACGATGATTGTTTTACCTGACTGCTAAGAAAGCATGTATATGCTAGTAAAGTTAACAACCAGGGGACCTGCGGCTTCTGAGAATAAGTGCCAAAGGGCACGAGCGCATTGACTTGGTTTCGAACTCGGGACCTTCCGTTTACGCGACCATCGCGCCTCCTCGATTTCACACTTGATGAGGGATTGATTTCGATATACGCTCATTCTGTTACCTCATATGATCCAGAACATGAAACAAGATTGAATTGTCCGACTGCATTTGAATAATTTACCAAGACTATTTATCATCAAGATAAGAGAAAGATAGAGGTGTGATTGCTTCAGTCTAAGAGGAATGTGACAGTAGCATGATTTACTGATAGAGGCTTTTTCACGATTTCTAAAAAAAACAATGGACCAATCGATCATCCTACAAGCCATCAAAATGATTCTCTATTATTCCAAAATGTTGTTCTTTTAGTTTGACCGACACACTTTTTTTTAAATAGAAAAATGATATTTTCGGAGATAGGAACTTCCTTGTCGATTTCTCTTTCACCTCAACGAAATTAGGGGTGAAATAGTAAACAATAATACACAGCGGTGAGGGCATTATAGTAAGAACTACACACACAAAGTACCGTTGGAACAGTCTAACACGCCCGAGGCGATAGCCGAGAGTGTTAGGACTGTTTTGAAGGTACCGATTGTGGGTAATTTTACTAATGCCCGAACAAAATGATGTGTATTATTTGTTTTATAAGATTATGTTTCATTTATTTTATCAAATTATGTTTTATAACATTATTTTACTAATGACCGGTCATTAGCATTTGATAATGACTGGTCATTATCAAAATTACGTGTTTGGCACAATAAATGCCTAGTTACGTGTACGCTCTCAACCAATCAGTTGATTAGGATCCACTTCACCATCTTATGATCTCAGTAAATAAATCACACGTGACCGCGCATGACCAATCATTTGATTAGGAACTGGGAGTGAGTTGTATAATATTGACAATACTTTTCCTTCCCGTGCCCTCTCCTCTTGACTGTACACTAGACATTAGTCTTATTCCAACTGCTGTCCATCTATCGGAACACCCCCCTACCCATTTTGGAGGAAACATTTTCATGCAAAAGTACCAGACATAATCATATTCACAGAGAAGAGATCAATGACGCAAACACAACCATTTCACCCTAGAATCACGGTTTTCAAAGACGTTCAGTTTAAACCGCAATTCGTTCAAGCGATTTTTTCGTCGGTCGTAAAAATAAACGTGTTTAAAAACACAAACATGAAACGCTGAAAAAGATGCGTTTTGTATCATTATTCTGCAGAATCACGGTCGCTAAAATTCGATTGAACGAACGTAGTCTCAATCATGATTCTTTCGTGGCCTGTTCCGGTTTGGGCAAAAACCGCGCGCCTGCTTTTCATGCAATTGCGTTCACTATACCATGCTCTTTATCGTGGCCTGTTCCGTTATTGCAATGACGACCTTCGTCATTGCCTTGTTTTCGTTCACATTCTGCCCCATTAATATACTTATCCTTATCGTCCAAAAATCCTATTCGTTTTGCACGTAGTGCTTGTCCTTCCTAGTTAGGTACTTTACTCATGTCCTTTTCCTTTCAAATTTCGTAGGCATCATCTCAAGCATCTCATGAAGGTCACCTACGTTTTCGATTTTCGAAATCACTCATGCATGACCGTCCAGGCGCCATTTTGTCCGTTTCTGGTCCATTTTAAGGCCTTTCTTTCTTCCTTCCTATCTCCACTATCCTAGATCCTACACATTTCTAACAAATTCCTCTAGATAGTCTAAGAGATGTTCTTTTATCTGCGACGTATAACCTGACCTTCATAATGCCATCTTCGTACTCAAAATTCAAATCTAAAACTGACTCGGTCAAAAATCTTTAAAATTCTTGAAAAATTGACCCCTAAAAATCTAAAACTGCCTTAACTTTCTCATATAAATTTGGTTTTATATTTAAATTTCACAGTATCTTTATCTGAAAATTGCAAATAGCCATGCCAAATTTCACGCTCCAATGATTCTGCAAAACATAAATAGCGCCCTCTAAAGTTCTGGGAATTGGCTTTCTTTCTTTGGCCGTATCTCCATAATTGCTTGGCAGACCCGTACCCTTTTTGGGATTTAGATACTTGAAGATATGCCCTTTCCAGCCATATACAAAATTATATACCCTATCACTGACCAAATTTGAGAAAATTGCCCTCCAGATTCGCCATTTTCAAGAAAATTCCAAAATAACTTCAACTTGCTCTAAAATGGCAATCGTTATACCTACATCAATGAAACTTGACAGAAACATGTATCCATATACGTGACAACTGTTTGCTAAGTTTAGTAAAATTCGAATATGTCAGCGCAAAGTTATAGCCCAAAATGATGAATTTAATATGCATTACGTAATAGCGCGTTTTATGCGTGCAATACATTGCGCGCAAATAACAATGGTTTCAAACTGACCGCAATGAAGTGCCCTTTCGAATGATACCAAGTATAGTATATGTTCACACAGAAAATTGAGAGTAAATCGCATTTCAACAAGGGTCACTATACGAATTCCGCCGAGTTTCCGCCCGATTATAACACTTATCGGCCACGACGTCATTTTTTCAGACTATTTTTCGCTCCCTAAACATCCTTTTTTTTTCCTTGAAAATTTGCAATGACATTTCGAGTTGCATTACGCAGGGCACCTCTTGGCCGGATTTTTGAAATTAGTCAAGGGGGCCATTTAAAACGTCATTTTGTCCTTTAAATCTATTTTACATCACATGTTTCGATAGGATTATCATAGGGGAAAAAAGAGTGGTTTACAATAACAACCATGAAATTTTCTTTCTAATGATACCAAATACGGCCCATAAAGAGACATAAAGAGAGAGAGAAAAAAACAATTTAACTCCGGTCATAATACAGATCCTGTACGTTTTCCGCCCATGCATTACACGCATTGTCTATGGGGCATATCGGGTTCACGCTTTTGGCCCCCAGAACGATCTTTATTGCAATGACAATGACGCACCAAACCCCATTGGTTTTCGCACACAGTGCTTGCGAGCCCTTTCTAGGTTCTTTCCCCTATCCCTATTTCTTTCAAACTTCGTAGGCATAGTCCCTTCCATCCCACCAAGGTCACTGTTGAGGCCTTTCTTTCGCCCTATCTATCTCCAATATCACAGAAGCTACATACTTCGTACAAATTGCTCTGGGTAGTCCGAGAGAAGCTCTTCGTTTGACACGTAGAAACATGGCGTCATTGCACGCACATCGTTGTGACACGATTGCATTTCTAGTGTTATTCCTTGTTTTCCTTCTATCATTTTCTCTTTCTGTCTTTCCTTATGTTATTCTTTGTTTCTTCCTTCTATTTTTATGTTATTCTTTGTTTTTTCCTTCTATCACCTTTTCTTTAATTCTTTGTTTTAAGCATTCTATCGACTTTCTCTTTCTGTCTTTCCTTATGTTATTCTTTGTTTCTTCCTTCTATTCTTATGTTATTCTTTGTTTTTTCCTTCTATCAACTTCTCTTATGTTATTCTTTGTTTTAAGCATTCTATCACTTTCTCTTATGTTATTCTTTCTGTTAATAATTCTATCACTTTCTCTTATGTTATTCTTTGTTTTAATCATTCTATCACTTTCTCCTTCTGTCTTTCCTGATGTTATTCTTTGTTTCTTCCTTCTACCACCTTCTCATTATTTTGTATTATTGCGATCTATGCTCAAAACAGCAGTCGACAGTCGGCCGTAAACAATTCCCAAAAAGCGCGCGCCAAGGTTGACCTATTCCTGGGTCAACTGCGCAATGTGATGCGCAGTGGCTGGGCTAGAAATGAGCTAGAATCAGCGTTGATGAAAAATCGCTTGAACGCAAACCGCAGTGACCTTGTTTTTTTTGTAACGGCGTTTTGATTTGTGATTCTAGCTTCGAAAAATTGATTAAACGCACCCTAACTCGGGGTTTGTGGGATAAGCTATACAAATCTGTACACATTAAAAATCAAGGCCTACATTTTCCGTCATTAAAAACAAGCTTGTGATAAAAACTATGCATTGCTAAGCTGGTTCATTGTTGTAGTTATTGACTAGCATCCCCATCATTTTCTTTTTCATTCAGTGAATTATTAAAATGAGCGGAGCGGAGGAGGGGTTTGGAGGAGAATGATAATCATGGAGGAAGAAAGAAGGATAAAATTAGAGATTGAGAAAGAAAGAGAGAGGGGAAGAGAGAGGAACAGGGAAGACAGAGGCGAAGAAAGAAGGTTAAAAGGAGAGAGAGCGAGAGCGACAAAGAGAGGAATGGAATTAAAGCAGAGCCTACCTGATTTGAGCATTGACTTTCTACGTCTCTCTCTCTCTCTCACTCTCTCTCTCTATCTTATTATCCATTCTTTCTCTCTCTCTATATATATTTATATTATGTATATATATTCCCTTCTCTTTCTTACCTTCGTACTTTCTTTCGTTCAATTTCTAATCTGGTCGCACCTTCGTTTGTAGATTACACCACAGCGCTAGTGTAGTTTTTTCTTAATCATCGATACCTCAATTCACTACCAACGTCAGTATTTATACAGGTTCATCAAAACCACCAGGGTGGAAAATGTGGGGGAGTGAGTGATATTAAAAAAGGAAGATGAATGAAAATTGCCTGCCGGAACGGTTTCTCTGAACCAAACAACGCTTTTCAACAAATTACATTTTGATCGTGACAATTTTCAGAAATCAATATCGTCCGCGCTCTACCTCTAAATCCAAGCAGTGGAAATGAGATTGATACTGATTAGTCGATGGAATAATAGCAGTGGCGTAGTGTGAAACCACCCATTTAAGGGCACTAGTGCATGGGGGGGGGGGCACAGTTTTTCCCCTTCGATTAATGAAACGCGAGAAATATATAACCAATAAATGGGGGAACTAGAGGATGTCGTATCGCCATTTTTTTTTTTTTTTAACTCAATGCTTCTCACTCACCTCAATATTTTCCTTATTTCGTCATCCAATGGGGATGGTTAGGGGAATAATTATAAATTTGGTAAAAGGGTGTCAACCAACTCCACTGCCTTTTTTCACGAGCATTTAAATTGATTTTTGAGAGGACGAAACCCGACGAGGCCATTCTTCTTAGTACCAATGTGAAATTGGATGTGACATATTTCAGTGGCTAAATGTATCGACCACATCGTCATGATATCCAATTAGTTGCCTAGGATACATGATTTTGTTTGTTTCGTACATCATACACAATCATGCAGTCATTATTCTTCTTTGGCTTGGCGTGTGATGCCGGGAGCAAAATATTTTGACGGGTGAGGGGTCGTTGAACCAAATTAGCCCAGAAAGCTATTATTTATAGTGTGAAGTTGTAATGGAAGTAAAGGATGACGCAGGCTATCTCTATATTAAAGAGCCTATCCGAAGTGAAAAATGACATAGATGAATTATGTATCAACGGAAAGCTTATAAGCCATAGATTACAATGCGACCAATTATATGCCATTTTACTGTCCTTCAGAGGAGTATCAGCTCTCTGAAAACTCAAAAATCTAAATTTTTTAAAATCGGAAGGTGTCGACCTAAAACTTGATATCGACTTGATGCGACATTTTATGTGGAGTACGCATATTCACAATGACTTTGCATTCATTTGGCAATATGACCCAGGCCTGTTCACACGTAATTTTGAGGGATGCAGAAAATTACGCTTTAATTTGGTTTTGTGCAATAATGAAAGGGTGAATTATTGTTAATCCTTTGTATTTGTATTCTACATTCATTCAGTTTTCCATTTATATTAAGTTGAATTTTCATCGGATAAGGTCTTTAAGCTTTCGTCCTCACCATAGACTTCAGGTTAAAATTTAATCTGAAACACAATATATTTGCTAACACAAAAGACAAAAACATGATCCTCATGAATAACAAAAGACGGTCAGAAAGAAATGAATGAACATACAATAACGTTACGTGTTGCAAGGTAAGGCATATTATAATGTTTGTCCTACCTAGCAACATTATACTGTATGCAATTCGCATTCTGTATTGAACTTCAAACATTTGTATCAGGTGAATGAAATAATTTGTATCGACGCACCTCACAAAGGCGTACGCATCAAACTTGGTTACATGACGAAAATAGCCTATTGATTTTAATTTTGTGACGATCGGCTGATATTATATATTCAATAATTACTGCAAATGTTTATTGACTTTATATCACGATGACTAAAGGCTAGTAGACGGAATAGATTAATATATACCGATAATAGATCGGTTTCCAGGAATTGTACCGAGGTTACCTTTTCCCAGTGGGAATTCAACTGTTATTGACATTTTAAATAATTAAAATATAATGGTCTATTTGTTTATGTATTCACTTCTTTCAAAAAGGTCTTGTATAGTTCAACATTGTTGTGGTAGCTTTTAATGTAACAAGAAGACAAACAGTATTGATGTAAAAATGCTACCCAGTGAAAATAAATTTCATAGAAAGATTTCATTAAAAGATAATCCATGAGGTGAGAATGGTACGCATATTACATGAAAAATGTATTTGTATAGTCATGATTAATTCATTCTTTAAACTAGATGGAACTTCGACTGCGCGCAGTCGAAAATGATGCCTCCGTCATAGAGCAATTTTACAAACCAAAACAGAAGAAATTTTTCAAATTGAAGTTCAATTGAAATCCATTAACAGGTTCTCAGAATATCGTGATTACAAGCAATTTGTCATATACATAATTATATGACCCTAAAATCTACTCAGTTCATTGGCTCTGCAAGATGTCCTGACTTTAATATGATCCATCTGTCAGTTCTAATGAGAATGCGTTCACAAGCTATTTTTGCATACATAATGAGCCCATGACCTTTGACCTTATGAACCAAGAATCTACTCAGTTCATTGGCTCTGCAAGATACATAAATGATCTAAGTTTGGCAGGAATCCATCAATCTGTTCTAATGATAATACGATCACATGCTATTTTTGCATACATAATGAGCCGCATGACCTTTGACCTTGACCTCATGACCCCCAAATCTAATCAGTTCATCAGCTCTGCAAGTAACATACATGACCTAAGTTTGGCAGGAATCCATCTATCGGTTCTTGAGATAACGCGATCACGAGCTGTTTTTGCATACATAACGAGCCCTGTGACCTTTGACCTCGTGACCCCAAAATCTAATCAGTTCATCGGCTCTGCAAGATACATGCATGACCAAAGTTTGGCAGGAATCCATCAATCGGTTCTTCAGATAACGTGATCACAAGAACGGGACGTACGTATACGTACGTACAGACGTACGGACGGACGGACAACCCGAAAACATAATGCCTCCGGCTACTTCGTAACGGAGGCATACAAAATAGCAGCCAGATTTATGGTAAATCACAATTTTTTTCACTATAATTCACTTCACGTGAAGTTTCACAAATTGACACTTAACAAGTTTTTAAAGAGAAAAATGGTTTTGAGACTGAATTTTTGTTACAAAATTCATAGCCTGTAAACAGGAGAACGTGTACAAAGTGATTTATCATACGTATTTGAGTACTCTGTTTATCGTAATAGTGTCAGATGGACTGCTCTTTTTGAAGCAAAGACAAGTGTTACAATTTGTTTACTAGATTAAGCATTCTACGATATGATTTCTTGTTGCCGACAGGGTCATATTGCATTCGACGAATTAAAACACCCGGATGTGCTCTTTAAACATCATCGCCATCCACTCGTGCTCATGCTCATGCGCCACATACGTCAAACTAGGTTAATGTGTGTCAATCTTGCCAGAACTTGTTAAATAAATGCGCTTCACTGGGGCGCTAATAATATTCCACAAAATATCGAACTCTAGAAATCGGGAATGGCTACAGCGTTGCAATTGAACGGGGGAGCTTGTTCATCATCTAATTTTATTCAATTGGAAGTGGGGGGGGGGGGGGGGGGGGGGTGTCGTGTCAGAATACGTCACATGATTTAATGAAACCGTCAGGAGGTTATACTGAAGGGCTGATGCCATGTTACCGATCATGAAAAAGATGAAATCAGTCTGCCTATGAAAGATATATATCGGTGGTACTCAACGATAAAATCAGTCTGTCTATGAAAGATATATATCGGTGGTACTCAACGATGAAATCAGTCTGTATTATATTGAAAGCGGTCGAGCTCAACGATTTATTAGCTAATGAGCAGGTCTAGGATCCAATGCCTTGAGTGATCTTTTGGAGCAAGGCCCAATGGTCTTGTACATCGTTGGACATCGTACGGGGGTCTTAAGATCAGAGGCGCCACAATGCGATGATGACGATGAGGATGATCTGGAGGATGATGAGGGCCGCGAGTGTGTTGACCTTGAGTGATGCGCGTTGAACACGACGTCGCTTGTCGCCAAGTCTCCTAAAGGAAAGTTTAGTCAAAATCAATTTATCAATCATGGCACGTCTTAAATTGATAAACGAGGGACAATGATGTAACATAATATTAAAACCCCACTGCACTAGTTATATCAATTTGCGCCCTCTAATTAGCAAACAATGCCTAATCGGTGACCATTGCGCCCCCATGGTCCCCTTTTTATTATGTTGAATCAGA
Organism: Strongylocentrotus droebachiensis; assembly: GCA_035222895.1. Taxonomy (NCBI): domain Eukaryota; kingdom Metazoa; phylum Echinodermata; class Echinoidea; order Camarodonta; family Strongylocentrotidae; genus Strongylocentrotus; species Strongylocentrotus droebachiensis. The sequence continues at coordinate 4,322 of JAVYIG010011485.1, read as the reverse complement.
GCTGATTTGATGAGATAACCATCTGTCGGTGACCATACAGGGAAGTGTAATCCCTCCTGGTCAAACTAGTGCAGAGGGTCTTAAAAGGCGAATGTCCCCTTTAAGGCGCGTTCAGATATGATGCGGTGAACTGCCGTAGAAAAAAAATCCCGCTGCGGTTAGGCCAAAAAAAAAAAATTGTTTGGTTGTCCTCGATTCCTTTTCTGGAGTAGGGGCGGGCGGGCGGATTTTTTTTTTTTTTTTTTTTTTTTTTTTAAACTTCATTTTTGTGTGTCTTTTCTTTTTTCTTTTTTTTCCCATTTTTTTGTTTTAAATATTTTTTTTGGGATTGTCAAGCATTTAAACAAACAAAGTCTATAAAACACTTTAATATGGTAAAAGTCTAGTTTAATGTACAATGAATATCAAGACCAACACAAAAAAGATTTTTGGCTTAAAAATACAGCACCTTTTAAATCCCCACTGTACCACTTATAACTACTTGCCCCCTCTATGTAGCAAACAATGCCTAATCGGTGACCATTGGTCCCCCATGATCCTCTTTATCTTATATTAACTGAGAGCTGATTTGATGAGATAACCACCTGTCCAGTGACCTTGCAGGGTGGTCTAATCCCTCCTGTAAACTAGTACAGATGGGCTTTAAAATGAGTTTAAGAATGCTCAGAACCTGATTTGAATGAACGGCATTTTGACATAGAAAAATAAAAATGGCAAGTTTAATAAATACCTAATTGCGTACTGAAAAGACAAATTTGGCAACGGGATGCATTTTGATCCTTGCAAATGCATTAAATGGTTTGTTTGGCATTTAAGATTGCTCCCCCCAAAAAAATTAAATTAAAAAAAAAAAAAAAAAAAAAAAAAAATGAATTTAAAATATTTAAAAAAATTGATTAAAAAAAAAAAAAAAATATAAAAAAAAAAAAAAAAAATGCGAGCGGCACGAAAATGACGAGCGGGCGGTCGAGGACAACCAAATGATTTTTTTTTTTTGGCCTTATAGAAGGGGAAGGCTAGGTAAGCGGCCCGAGCTCACCCTCTTTTAAAACTAATGTCACATACAAAGTAAAGCGAAGAATTTTTCTTCCCCGCCTTCGTTTAAAAAAAAGGAAGATAAACTTGGGCTAACCATGGGCTGAACCAGTGAACTGATAAACAATCTTTATCCTAAATCAGTTCAGTGACCTCTTTCTATATGTTAGAGAAGTTTCGTAACAAATTAGATGGTAGATAGATGTGGTGTTTTCTTAAGACCTTTCGAAAACTCTGAACTACTATGTTCTAAACCGCCAATTTTTGTTTTGTTTTTACCTGTCTCGTTGCTCTTTCTGTAGAGATTGTTCTTTCATGATGCGGTGATCGAGGAGCTTGATCTCGCCCGTGGCTGATTTCAGCATGATGTCGGTCTTCCATTTGCGACGTCTCAAGGCCTGGAGTGCGGACTCGACCGCTCGAGATCGAGCATCAAGAGCTTTGTCGTCTTCCGCGGTCTTACAGCAGCCAAGGAGGAACTCTCTGTCGGGATGGAACGGAAGAGATTTACATGTAGACAGACTGGTCATAAATAAGTGTTCAGTGCCCTGTTTCATTAAACATTTTATTTTATGAATATTCAGTGTCACAAGTTTGATCACAGCCAACCTAATGCAATGATTATAGTGGTTTATAACCAGGGACCCGTTTCACAAAGCCCTTTTTCAATGAAAAATGACAAAAATCAGTGACAAATCTGTTGATAACCAAGCAGAAGCAAGGATTTCAGTAGCTTATAACAAACACTGTCATTTGTCACTGATGACAATTTTTGTGAAACGCCCCCCAGGATATCAATGATGGTAATTCGTTATTGATTATAAAGGTTATGACACAGGGCGTAGCTTAACGTAATAGAGGGAACTACGTAAAAAGACGAAGGAACAGATAAATTAGATAAATGAAGGGGGGCAATATACATAGAAGATGATACCTCCAATCCCCTCCCCTTAGTCAATTGCCATGTTCATTTGGTTACATCCATGCTATATGATAATGAACAAAAGCACATGTAGAAATAGTATTCAAACACCACTACTCAAGGTGCCGTGTTAGAAGATATTCATGATACAAATAGTCAAGTCAAGTGTATATATTGTGAGCTTTTTCGGATCATTCACAATTTTAGGGTGGAACCCAGGTTGGAAAAGATACTTTTTTATTTTCAAGATTATTGTATCCACCCACATTCTTACCTGTAACGATTCTGTCCTCGTGTAGTTCTTGTTTTGATTTCTCACTCTCCAATCGGGCGTCCCCTACTTCTTGCACCAGCTCTAACAATCTGCCTTCTTCTTTCGCAGTCTCTTTGTCGATGGCTGCCAGATGACACGTTGCCATAGCGATTCTTTCTTTAAGATTACGTCTATCCATCCCCCTTCGTTGCTGGTCACTATTCTCTACGGCCATGACGATGATGTCGTTGTTCTGGTATGGTAGTGGCTTATTTGCACATCGAAATAGCCGTGATTCCAGTACGCACGTACGCTATCAACAGCGCTAAAATCCCCCAAGAATCCATTCAGTTCTGTCTTTATGACAATATCTTGACAAGACGCGATTACATGTGGAACCTCTCGCTTGTTCTCCTTTGGATCAGACGTGGAAATCTCAGTAATAGCACACCAGTGCTCGAAATCTTCAGATACACTGCCAAGATAAAGTTCGATATGCTTGGCATTGTCTGATTCTTCTAATGATTTGCGTTCTTCGTCGCTTCGTCTGTCAGGCTCCCCCGATAGTAGGCCGGAATCCTGCAATGCGTCCGATTCTGCATCGCTGTCGTTTGAACCTAGCGACAACCCGATCAAGTGCGTCAGTTAAATCCACAGTGCTGGATCTTGGGGCCAGTAATTTGTTCATGGTCCTAGGATTCCTGGAAAGATTGCTACCTGTTTGTACAGTTGAAGAGGCATCGTTTGCATATCGAATGGTGGTTTTCCCGGCTGTTTGGTTCCGAAGGACTTCTGATGGTTGTGTTTCATCTTCAGACTCTTCTTTTGAAGGCCGACTCTTGCTTTCAATAACACTTTCCTTCAGGGTGGCATCATTCTCCGAATGAATGTTTCGATGCAAGAAGAGCTTGTCTTCTATACCCTTCTGCGACCGGTGTTTCATTCTTGTCGTCCTTCCCGAATTAACATTCGCTGCAGCGCCCTCTTCGGGATCAAGTTCAGTTGGCTTTCCAAAATCCCCAGTTTCAGAAATGGTGCCTTCTTGGCTCTGTTGATTTTCAATTTTAATTTGATCCTGTATGGTATCTCCTGCGTCAACTGGAAGAGAATCTATTCGTTCTGTAGATAAGTGCTTTACATTGGGTCTTCTGTTGTCGTAGCTACAAATGGGTTCCTGTGGAAGTTGTGCCTCGTCACCGTCACTGGTATGACTATCAGTGCCGGTATCATTAGATGCTCCGTCATTTTCTCCTTCGAATGCATTAACAGTCTGTTCATTCTCATCTACCTTTGAGTTACCTCTTTGTTCTTTGCTCGATGGTGATTGTTCTTCCAATTTTCCAGTCACCATCGAGGAATCATCATGAGAGCTTTGTGAGTTGCCTAAGGTACCTTTCACTTCTGCCATGACTTCACTGTGAACTGTATTTAAATCACCCGTTTGATCTCTGTATACATTTTCGCATCGCATTTCCGTGTTGGTGCCATCGCAAATTAGGCGCTGCAGTGAACTCCCTTCCAGCTGTGGTTCTGGTTCCGCTGTGATTTGGGTTTCTCCGTCTACACTAGTTAGCATCTCAGCTTCTTCGAGCTCCACCTTTAGCGTCTTCAGTCGTTTCCGTCGATGCCTGAGTTGACTCCTCTGAGAGGTATATCCCTGAAGTGATAGGCTCGTTGGTTTCCTTTCGTCCGCTACCCTCGTCTTAATTGTGTCCTCATCTTCCGGCGTACCTGACCTTGGGACCTTGTCTCTGATATGGCTCGTTTCATCCTCGCCGTGATCTGCTTCTACCTTCGCTGATGTGATAGTTTCATGTCCTTCTTGCTTTGAATCTTTCCGTTCTTCGCTTGCGTCTTCTTGGTCACGGTGATCTGTGACGGCAAGAGTGTCCTCTGTGACGGCAAGAGTGTCCTCTGCGGAGGTGAAGAAGTCGTCAGAAGAATAGCTTTGAAAACATCTTGTTCGGGTCGTCTTGCACTTCCTGGGTTGATTGACAAGGGCATGATGTATGGGGGTTCTATCATAGGATGAGTCCTTGCTCGTATCGTGGGGTTCTCCTGATATTGCACTTCCGTTGCTGTTTGAATCTTGATCCGTCTTGATCCTGTTAT
>JAVYIG010011484.1:0-60413 GCA_035222895.1 Strongylocentrotus droebachiensis | reverse complement strand
ATTAAACAAATGACTGTACTTTGGAGGAAATAAAGTGACATTTTGACAAACCTTAGGAATAAGCTAAGAGCGAGACAAGTAGTCACAAATGTTAATATTACAAGGTATTTCAACCAATGCCACCACCCATAACCATTGGACAGATTTGCATCATGTAGTTTGAAAAGCTGGATAATATTGATCTGCTGGACATTGAAAACCTATAATATGAATTTAATCATTACTTACGATTTGCTTTCTAAGGCAGGTGAAAAGAGATATTTACTCATCATGATTGCTATCAGATTCAGCATGAGTAATTGATAAGATTGCCTATTTCATAGAATGTACACCTGTACACAAGTTGATTACATGATTTTACACTGTTCATTTAGCCTATAATACATCCATGGAATATATCACTTCAACACATTAAAAAAAGTTCTTGTGATTATTCATACATTTAATTACAATTTACATGGCTAATAGTCTCCATTTCATATTTTTGTAAGACATACACTTGTATGAGGAATAACAAAAAGAGTGTTTAACATATTAATTGTGTGCAGCTGCCACTGGTTTTGTGATATACATGTATACTTTTTTTTATTGATAGGCAAGATTAGGGGCATTTACACTACAAGCAAAAGCCCTGGGTTTGTCTGAATTTTTGTCTGAAATTGCTAGGCAACTACATTTAAACATGACTAGAAACCGGAATGGGGAAACCCATCTCAGCGCAGTCACTCTCACAACACTTGTAATTTATCTAGCTTTTTGGTTATTGGACACTCCTCACTTCCTAACTAAAAGCCTGAATATTTTTATTGCAAGCAAACATACTTTTCTTCCTGGTTTTTGCCAGTAATGAAAATGGTAGTTTAAAGAACTGTTCACACTGATGTTTATTCAACAACAAATATTACAGTGTGAATGGGCCCATTGAATGAGTGATGTTTTTGTTGGTGTCAAGTGATTCTGATGGTAAGAACAACACTGACTGTTCATGACCCTGAATCTTGACAAAGCTTCAGTCATTTAAATGGAGCTTAAACGGGATGTTTGAAAACTTTGAATGAGGGTCGAGGGAAATGGGAAGTGGAAGGAAATCATTACAAATAGTAAGACAGAGCTATTTAAAAAAGTTTTGATAAACAAAGAAAATTATGAGGGGATTCTGAAGCCAGCGACTCTTGTTAGTGTATGATTTCATCAAGGATGTTTGTATTTTGAGGAGGAAAAGAATTAAATTTTGATTCAGACACACATATTAATGATACCCACCCCACCACGTTCTCCTACCACTTAATTTAAGGAGAAGAAAAAATTATAACAAATTTAACTTGTCGAAGATCCATATTGCTATATATCTGAAGGGGGGGGGGGGGGAGTTCCAAGGGGTATCTCAGAGATAAAATATTTCCTAGTTTCACTTTGTTCCTGCAATACCCAGTACATGTATGTGAATTTCATATCAAATGCAGTTTGATTCAGGGATTGAATAGAAATCATGAACAAAGCATGGGGCAGCTGTTGCAGCACCAAAAAGGGCATTCCCTTTTAAAACCTGATGAGTACTGAATTATCTAATTCTCATAGGCTTAAAGCCCCACTGCACTATTTCTAGCTACTTGCGCCCTCTATCTAGCAAACAATCCTTAATCGGTGCCTGCTGGTCCCCCATGATCCCCTTTTTCTTATGTTGATTGAGAGCTGATTTGATGAGATAACCACCCATCAGGGAAGTGTAATCCCCCCTGGCCAAAATAGTGCAGACGAGCTGGGAACACCGGTAGAAAACAGGTTAATTGGCCTGGGAACTTGGATACTGGATACATATAAATCAGGGCCTGAGGAGATAGACTAACTAGAGTTTGGGTTGGGGGAAATCCCCTTCCAATCCTGAAATCCATTACATCACCTGTTGAAAATCCATTTGCTTTGTCATGAGGAGGGATGGGATGGGAAATTTGTAGATTTGTCAATAAAACTGATTCCTCTTTGAATATTCCCTTCTGTGCTCCAATTGCTTGTTATTGAGTTCAGGGTTATATGGCAATCAGCCAAATTTGACTATTATCACCAACTATTTAAAAAAAAATATATATATATAACTTTAATTATAAAAAATTCAATCACCCCTCTCTTTAATCCTTTTCTTTCGTTTTGACATGACATGATGTGGCATGTCTGTTTTTCCATGCTCTATACTTGTCTTTTTCAACTTTTAATGAATGACGCTCAGACATCACCATCATGCATTTGTTTTGGTATTTATACTGTCAGGTACTAAGTACTGTATGCTTTGTTATTCTTCATGGGGATTCAAGAAAACTGTTTTATACTACAAGAGTTGTGAATTACATGGTACAATAAAAAGTATAAAGTAAAGAAATTATATACCTCAAAATTTATTCCATGTACTGTAGTGATTGTGAGTGCAAAAGATATACCAGGTACTGCTGGTACATCTCCCTGACAAGATGTACCGGTAGGCCGATATGTAGGATGTACACAATGCGACGTAGTAGGGTCTGAGGAGAAAGACTAAGAGGGGAAGTCTAGCACCAATCATGAAGGATGTTCAGTCATATGGAATGATGCAATCCTCTTAAAAGGGATGGGTGGTGATAATAAAACTTGTAAAATATATCCTATTGAATGAACACCCTAAATGTATACAGTTCAGTGATATGTACTGCCTTTGGTATGTTTACAATATACATTGTTTGTAGGGATTTATATTTGAGTGTGGACTACATGTTTGTGTCAGAGGAAAAATACTGGGAATGAAAACAGAAATGCACCTTCGAAAAGAGGGGATTACAGATGAAAACGGGGACTACTAAATATATTTTCTTGGCCTGTGTTGAATGTGTTCGCTAAGGTACAAGGCTAACAACCTTAATGCCAGGTGCTTCAGACCATGTACCTATGAGAAAGGGATACACTTATTAAAGGCCCACTGCACTACTTGTAGCTACTCGCGCCCTCTATATAACCAACAATGCCTAATCGGTGACCATTGGTCCCCCATACAGGGCGGTCTAATCCCTCCTGTAAACTACGGCAGATAAGCTTTAATGGAGTTATTCATACCCCTTGTAAATTTGATATATTTTGTGTTTTTCATAACTCAAGAATAAAAGGTGAATTAGGACCTTAATTTAATGAATACTTTTAACCTTTGATAATTATGTCACATGGTCAAGTAACATAAATCAGAACATATCACACTATGAATATGACAGACAAAGAAAGCGGACAAAATATACAGTTCCTCATTCTACCCTCAACAATTGCTATGGTAGACAAAGGAACATCCCTTCACTGCTATTATGTAAAAATGTGTAGAACAGGTGAATATGCATGTGACACCTGTTCTACAGATTTTTACATAATAGCAGTGAAGGGATGTTCCTTTGTCTACCATAGCAATTGTTGAGGGTAGAATGAGGAACTGTATATTTTGTCTGCTTTCTTTGTCCGTCATGTTCATAGTGTCAGTTGTTCACATACTTAAACAAATTACAAACTTGGTAAGAGTAAGAATAATTCAGTTGTTAATTGTATGTTCAGACAAAAGAATACCCCCCCCCCCCCCCTCTCAGTCCACTGGACTGTTTACTTAGAAACTGAAATGAAAAATGGTTTAAAACGGAAGATTAGCAAGTTATGCATTATGAAAAAGTAGAGAAACAACATATTAGCAACAAAAGTTATATTAAAAGGTTTTATTTTTCAATAAGTGCCTTTCTTAAGGAAAATGACGAAAGCAGATATTATGAAAATAGCTCATGATATTATTTTTTCTCCATCTAATTTAATCATGTTAACTCGCTTAAGCCTACACAACTTTTTTTCAGAATGTCTGTTGGTTGTTATCATAATAATCTATTTGTCGTTAGATACCAATCATTGGTTTCAATTCCCATAGCCATTAATCTCACTGTGTGTCATTAGGATGACAACCAGACAGGATTTCTCTAATCAACAGAATTTTACATTTTACAGTTACATTTTATGTGTTATTCAATTCATCTCATGAGATGAAAAACATTGTATTGGTATTTTATGCAAACTCTGCAGAATAGAGCAAATATGAAACAATATTTCTGTGAAATTTGCGGTCATTTCATTCTTATTATTGATATTTTTATACTACACGCAAAAGTATTGCCTAGCAACAGTTTTTATTTCCTTGTAACAAGAGAACTAAGTACTGGATGATTACCGGTACACCACAACATATGACGTGAATCATACAATCCTATTAAATGTGTACATTGAAATGTTTCCAAGTAAAGTTTATTTTGAACATCGCACCCTGAATTAGAAAATCGGTTCCAATAATTGAATTACCCAAGAACTATAGCAGACAGATCAAACATTTTCAAAGAAAAATATGAATGTTAATTGCTTAGCAGCGACAAACATTCATGAAGAAGCAACAGGAAATGTGATTCAAAATACACAGAGATGCACTCATTCAACTAAATAAAGGGGTTTGTTGAAAGTGCTGTCGAAAAAAAAATAAGTAAGACTGAGCTGACAGTTACTGTGCACAGCTACCAGTGAGAACATATCAAAATGCCGCGTGTTTGGTCAATATAAGCACGGGGCAACAGTGAGTGGGGTAGGTATTGCACTGGCATGTTAGGGAGATGTGAAACATGAAGGGGTAATATAATGAGTAATGTGTTAGTGTTTCTACTTTCAATTATAAGTATCTCATATCTCTGTAATAATAGGTTCATAAAACTAAGAAACTTTCTGTCGTCTACTACATTATGAGCATTGGTCCCAACTGCCTTTAAAGTTGATACTCTAAGCAAATAAATGTCCCTTAATTTGTTACCTACGGCAAGTATATGTTATTTTTAAGTTTTTCAATTACTTAGTATATCACAAAAAAATTCTGTCTACTCGAAATCCTCAATTGAAATGTCTAAAATATCCGCCTCTCTTTGCATAGAAAATCAGTCACGACGCTGGTCTACTATTTATGACCTCACGTACGTACCCGGATGTTCCATAGCAAACATGTGCAGAGTGATACGATTTTCTGCATATTTTTGTTTCAAAGGCTGAAAAGTCTAATAAATCATAATTCTATGTACAATTCTTTACCTTCCCCTAGTACTTCATAGTATTAATATCAATTCCCCTTTTAAAAATTATGACATATACATGCCAACGATGTGCTATTAGTCGATATTTTCACCATGTAATTTTTGTTTTGGTGTTTAATTCGGCCCAGGCACGGAGTGAACAGTAGCTGTCTACCCATGCACAGTTCATTACCATACACTACAGCGATCTCCCGATGGTTTCTTCTTCCTTTTTCCCATGTCTTTCGCCTTCCTTGGCCCTGAACATCCTTCATCTACCAATTCTGACACCGGTAGTCAGGAGCAAGTCTTTGTTAGTTGTTTTTCTTAGCTGGCAACGTCGCTTTCATTCTCTTGCAATTGCCGATCGATAAACATATAACTAGCGCACGTACGTTCCATCACAAGCAAGCAGCGCCTAGAGCAGCGGCTTGGTCTTACCTCCCGATTCTGCTCGCTCCACGAACGTTCATGCAAGAGCCGCATCACTCGCCAAAATATTATAGAGGAAGCGCGCTTGCATGATCTCGTTCAAGTTTGATATTTTACAACATAAAATGTTTAACTGGTACTGTATCCTTTTTTGAGGCAGTCACACACATCTATGATAAGTACTATCATAGTTCTAGACCTATTCGTTTTACAAAACTGCTCATGTACATCTGATGACAATATAATGCATCCGCCTATTCATAAGTGCACGATTTAACTTTAATTCCTAAGCAGTAAACTCGTCTTAAATCTCTACCAAATAGGTGAATATGAGGATATAAAAGGAAATCAGCGACTGGAAAATGTTGCTTTGTTTTTCTTCATTCAAATGAAAACAGAAAATCCATCAAATATACTCCTTAACAACAACAAATCTAAGCTCTGACAGGATAGCATTTACATAGGGATATCACTGCCATTCACTCTCACTGAGCCCATGACTCCTGTTCGTGACGTCACGGATAGAGGCCCGACTCTACGTGCACTTCCGGGTTTCAGACTTAGATATTTTGGTAGAGTTTACTCGAATAAATTCATTATTCTAAACTTGTTTTGTGGGGTGGACACCATTTGGTGTTATTATGGGGGTTAAAAGCTTTCTATTTATGTAATTATCTCAGTATTTGGGATTGTCTTAGAGTATCAACTTTAAGAGATACAGTTAACAACTTAAGTATTCATACCTCTTGTAATTTGATGTTTTTGTGTTTTTTGTAACTCAGGAATGAAAGGTGGACTGGTTTAATTACAGGGCCTTTGGTAAATACTTTTAATTGTAAACTTTAAAGTGTCAAAAAATGTCACATTCTCAAGAAACATGAAACAGAACAAGTTTTTTTAAATAAAAAACTTGTTAAGGTACATAATTAAGTTCTTGGATCTTGGATTCCTTTCCTCCTAAATACTCCGAAGAAAAGTTTTGACTGGTAGTGGTGGAGGGTGGACGTTTACATTTTGGAAAAAAGTTCTTTGGTACAGTAACTGCATTTTTAAATGAAAGTGGGGAGGTTTGGTCGATGGTTGCTTGTTGTACCATGTCTTTACAGTGCTTGGGAAATACGAGTTGGCATAGACGTCCGTGTTGGTTTGGCGAATTTCAAATTGGTTGGAGTGTCCTCGTCTACGTCTGTCTGGCTTAGGGTTGGTGTGAGATTGGTAGTCTATGTCGAGTTGTCCCTTGATCATTTTGAAGAGGCATGCAGGTAAGACGGTGTGCTTCCCTTCTGTCTTTAAGAGATCCCCAGTTGAGTTGGTTGAGTATAGCTTGGTGACACTGGTGTCCCATCCGTAAGTATTGGTGAAAAAACGTGAAGCCTGACGTTGAACTTTCTCGACAGCATAGGTGTTTTGGGCTGTATAAGGGTCCCATGCTGCAGTGGCGTAGTCAAGGTGTGGACGTACAAGAGTAAGATACAACTTTTCTTTAACATTAGATGAGCAGTGATGGAAGTTGCGCCTTAGGAAGTTAAGGACCCTTGAGGCTTTACCGGTTGCGTAATGAGTCTGGCTATTCCAGCGTAGGTCTTTCTGGATTGATGCCAAGGTATAGGGTCTGGTTCGTTTCCTCTAGGGTAACATCGAGGATTTTGTAGGATGTAGTACCCGGTGTTCTCTTTCTTGAAACACGCATAGTTTTGCACTGGGAGGGATTGAAATGCATGCCCCAAGTCTTGGACCACTGGGCCATAGTATCTAGATCTTGTTAAAGAGCTTTCTCATCTTCAGCAGATTTGATGGGACGGTAAAGTAAACAATCAATCAAGTTGTTAACTGTACATATCCTGTAGTAACCTGTCTACAGATGCCCTTGGAATTGAAAGTGACTTCCATTGAGGAAAGCGTAGGTGGATACATGTTTATATTCAGCCCAGGTTGTTTTACAATTACATAAACAAAGAACTAGAACTGTATTTAATGAATAAATAGAAATCCAGTTTCCTATCTCTGCCCATTTCCTTTGTGATACTGTATCACTTTACAATTTCTTCTCCTTTGCGTGGGTGAAAACGTCACACAAGGCCTATCAGTTTGACATTAGATTTGTAATTTGTGCTTAATTTTTCTCAAAACTTTATCTACATGTACTAGTTAGTCTGGATATTTTTCTTAGAACTGTCCGCATCTTAATTTAGCCTGCAGCCACATAATTTTAATTTGACACTTAAAGGAAACTCCATGAATTCAGGGCAGCTGATGGTATAGGGCCTGTAGTTAGCGGGCTATGTGGCCAACTCAGGCTGATGAAGACATGCCTAATGGCTGACTAGGGTTTGTACAGGTCTGCCAACTAATCCCAATCTGTCTTTTAATGTAGATAAGCTTTTTGGTGAAATCATCAATGGGCTATGAACTGATTGTCTGAATTTTGTCCTAAATTGCTGGGCAACTACATTTAAACATGACTAAAAACCTGAATGGGAAAAGCCATCTCAGCATAGTCACTCTCACAACACTGATAAATTTGTAAGAACAGATTTGATGACCAATATAATTCATTATTTACAAGTAATCATCTTTTGTTAAAATAGACAAGATTTTGCACTGAAAATGTAATGCAATTATATAATCACAGACAACATCAATCTAATTTCCTGCTGTTAATACAGTGAAGCAATTATCCTGAATCTTTGTGAAAAAAGTACCGTAAAGTAAAACAAAGGAAGGTAGTAAGAAATAACTGGATACAAATCATGAGACCATGCAGTTCCATGTGCATGGACAATTAGGCAGTGTCGATCCAACTGCAATGTATTTTGATATAATACACAGCAGTGAGGGCATTACTATGAAATACCTACACAAGGTACCTTTAGAACAGTCTAACATGCCCAAGGCGTTGTGGCGTGCGCCTGTAATCCAGCTAAAAGTGGAAGTTACAAACTGATTCAGCCGAGGACGCAGGTTCGAAACTGAGTCACGTCTTTCGGATGGTGACGTTTAAAGGTCGGTCCCAGACGTAAATAATCATATCTGATTGATACACGTCTGTAAAAACCCAATACACAAGGCGATGACCGAGGGTGTTTGGACTGTTTTGAAGGTATCGAGTGTGTAATTTTACTAATGCCCGAACAAAATGATGTGTATTATTTGTTTTATTTGTTTTATAAAACAATGTTTTGTAACATTATTTTACTAATGACTGGTCATTAGCGAAATTATGTGTTACAGGTAGGCAAAATAAATACCTGGTCAGGTGTACACTTTCAACCAATTATTAAATTAGGATCCGCTTCATTATCTTATAATGTATACCATTAGGTTTTCCTGTTGCTAAATACAGTGTACAGTGTACAAAATAGGCGTGTCTGCACTATCTCGAGATTGCCAAATATCCAGCTATTTTGAACTATCCCGATCGAAACTATCCAGCTATTTGCGTCTTCATTAGCTGGATAGTTGGTCGGGATAATATCCCAAGATATCTCGGTCTAGTTTGCAAAATATCCTTCTATTTCCGAACTAGCGGGATAGTTTGCGACCGTCTTCATTAGACCGAAGTACGGAGTCAATTATCCCGATCCCATCATGCACAACGATTTCCGGTTCGCACATGCGATCTATACCGCTCAGCGCTGACCTCGCAACCACTGACCTCGAGTAAACACGGAAAACCACAAACTAGACCGAGATATCTTGGGATATTATCCCGACCAACTATCCAGCTAATTTGCTACTTCGGTCTAATGAAGACGCAAATAAGCTGGATAGTTTGCGATCGGGATAATTCAAATAGCTGGATATTTGGCAATCTCGAGATAGTGCAGACACGCCTAATGGGGAAGTTTAGCACCATTTAATGAAGGATGCAGTTTTACGGATATTAGATCCGACAATACAAACAATAGTTTGACAAACTTGTTAGGTTAAGGCTGGATACAGGTAGAACAAATGATGGGTTCATGCTGTTGTTTGTACTGTTTATTTGACGGATGATGGCTTCGTACAATAGATGCATACAGCCTCAACTGGAGCCTGCGAATAGATTGTATAATGAATTCATTCGCATGCATCATTTGTATTTTAATGGATTAGATTGACATTTTCTCAATGGTTTGATATTGTAGACTATAAGCTCTGACACTAATGGTTATTAGAATAGAAAAATAAATACTTCTTGAATTGATGTTCAAAATCTAGGTGTTTTTGATATATCCATCAGTTGATGAGATTTAAAGGGATCGTTTAACAATGTTAAATCTGAGATACACGGCCCTACGTGTTATCAGTGTCTGTGATATGGTGTAATATTGAAGCCCTAAAAAAAATTGCGCTTCAAAATGATCAAGAAGAGCCTCAAAAAATTAAAAATCTTTGAGTGACCGGTTTTACCATACTCGTTTTCCCCAATAGACTGTAGTGTTATGAAAACCGTCTGCCGAACGGTTTTCAAAATTTGTAATTTCAATCATAAATATCTTGATAATCAGACAGGCGATCGGCTTGTAAAAGTCACGGGGTTCCTGACTGACCTAAAGGTTTATAATTATCATTGCGTCATGAGCTAAATCCATAATTTTGTTTCAGAATCTGAGACAAAGTTACCGGATCCCTTTAAATGTATCTTTACGGACACAAAGTATTGATAACTAATGTACCTACCGGTACTTTAAACTAGGCCCGAGTCGAAACGGGTCCCCGCCCGGGCCCCGACCGTCGAGCTGAAACCCGGTTTTTGGTTTTCGGGTTTCGGGTTTTTCAAAATTAAATTTCACACTGATATTTTGAAATATAGAACTAAAAATATGCAATTCACAAACTTATATTTCAATATAATCAAATAAATATGCTTTAGAAATAAATGGATATTGTTTCAGTTGACGGTAGGTGTTTTTATCGCTCTAAAATTGAGGCTGCAAGAAAGGAATCACGCTTCGTGGTACCGATCGAGTGCGTTCAGAAACGGAAGTGGAAATAGATCGATGACCCCCTGAAGACAGAGCAAGAAAGTGCCACACAGAAGACTAAAATGTTGATCAGACTATTGCAATTAAATCGTAATACTAAAGGCATTAATTTAATTGTCAAAATATATCCACAATATAATGGTTTACCCTTGATAGTTTGATGAAGGAAAATAAATTAAAGCTCTTGAACTAACATCGAAGTGCCTTTCGTTCGTTCTAAAAATGCGTGTATAACGGCAATCAGAAGTTACGAGTCAAGCTTGATAGGCATGTTTACATCCCTGCACCGTCATTCGACCTGATCGGAACAATCAGCATTGAACCAATTAAAAAACATCGCGTAAGACTTTGAGGGACTCCAATTCAACAAAATTACCGTAAAATAGTAATTTGCTTTGACAAATAATACTATAGATATTCATAATATCTTACAGAAATAATGATATTTCATGAGCTACGTACTCGATATCGAGTTCAGCTAGCCAT
Source organism: Strongylocentrotus droebachiensis (assembly GCA_035222895.1). Lineage (NCBI taxonomy): Eukaryota > Metazoa > Echinodermata > Echinoidea > Camarodonta > Strongylocentrotidae > Strongylocentrotus > Strongylocentrotus droebachiensis. Next base: position 49,438 of record JAVYIG010011484.1, on the reverse strand, counting down.
CATTTTGAAATGAGACGTAGTTGTCATGCATGCAGCGCAGTAGGATACGGCAGCTCGCATCGCAGAGAGGGAAAAAAAAATCACGTAATAGGCACGTGAATATCACGTGATCTCAGGCCCGCGCTTTTTTCCTCTCTCTGCTGCATACTGCCCTCTACAGTCTACTGCATGACAACTACATGTACGTCTCATTTCAAAATGATGGCTAGCTGAACTCGATATCGAGTACGTAGCTCATGAAATATCATTATTTCTGTAAGATGTTATGAATATCTATAGTATTATTTGTCAAAGCAAATTACTATTTTACGGTAATTTTGTTGAATTGGAGTCCCTCAAAGTCTTACGTGATGTTTTTTTAATTGGTTCAATGCTTATTGTTCCGATCAGATCGGATGACGGTGCAGGGATGTAAACATGCATATCAAGCTTGACTCGTAACTTCTGCTTGCCGTTATACACACATTTTTAGAACGGACGAAAGGCACTTCGATGTTAGTTCAAGAGCTTTAATTTATTTTCCTTTATCAAACTATCAAGGGTAAACCATTATATTGTGGATATATTTTGACAATTAAATTAATGCCTCTAGTATTACGATTTAATTGCAATAGTCTGATCAACATTTTAGTCTTCTGTGTGGCACTTTCTTGCTCTGTCTTCAGTGGGTCATCGATCTATTTCCACTTCCGTTTCTGAACGCACTCGATCGGTACCACAATGCGTGATTCCTTTCTTGCAGCCTCAATTTTAGAGCGATAAAAACACCTACCGTCAACTGAAACGATATCCATTTATTTTTTAAAGCATCTTAATTTAATTAAATTGATTATTTTATTGTTTTGAAAGCAGTAACTGTCCTTTCCGTCGCATTAATTAGAACAGCAACTTAGTCTAACTCCCGCCGCTGCATGCAAACGATTTTTAGTGTCAGTGCAGTGGTGAAAATTTCGGGTACCCGGTCCCCGCCCGAAATTTTCAAGTCAAACCCGGGTTCGGCAAAACCCGTGATGACTCAGGCCTAACTTTAACAAATAGACAGTTATATAATACATTTGTATTATAATTATTATTTCATTTCATCATCATGATGGTCATCTTCAGTATCTTCAGTATTAAAAAAATTGGTCATACCACTCACTACAGAAATTGCAATATAATGTAATACATGACTGATGATGCAACAAGTAATAAAAAAAAAATTAACAGTTGTAATAAATTTTGTTACAATATTCTGACTTTTTTTTTTAAAGGAAATATATTTGACATAATTAGGTTGGGTATTTGTTGTTCAGCATTCAGCTTGACGGAAATTCATCAGCGCTAATATATAAAGAAAACTCTGACAAAAAGATAGTATTTCTTACTTCCTCTTCCGTTACTTGAAACTTAGTTTCATTTGATCATGATTGATACTAAATATATACGAAAATGACGAGAAGAAATTAGTAGAGTAAAACCTGGTATTGTGGCTACCTGTTTATAGAGGTCACATATATTATTTATCTTGAAATGAGTGATGTAGATCTTGACTAGAATGTCTCTTGTATACAGTGGTCATTTTCCTTTTCCCTTATTAGGTGACCTTTATAGACAGGTTTGACTTGTTAGGTTTAAAATTCTCTTCCTCCATACAGTATGTCAATTCGATATTTCACCTGTTTTGAACAGTTGTGTACCAGTTTCATCACCCCAAGATAAAATGTAATGTCCTAATTTCCAACCTGCAGTACTCCCTTCCATGCCATGCCCCCACCCCCATACGCATACCGTACCGATATGCGCTCAGAACTAGCTTTCATTTCTAATTTTTGCATCAGTCTTGAATCGTATACCAGTGTAAAACTGGGAAATTCTGTAGATTTGTTAAAGGTAAAGACCGGTAGTGGTAAAATTGCGGTTCAAGGGTTTTGGGTGCAAAATATCCATTCAATATTGTTTAAATATTGCCTTCAGAGGTTTAGAAGGCAATACTTCAACCTAAATTTGCAAAAAAGCAGAAATATATGCCCAAATGTTTAATGTTGAAGTGCATTCGCGATATTTATACAGGCCGGATCGATATGATAATTCACCAAATACATATCAATTAGCAGGTGGTTTCCCGGGCAAAATTTGTATCATCATGTAATAGTCAAAACATATTTTTTCACAGGATTGGTAATAAGAGCTTCCCTTTCATTTTTTGAGAGGGGAGGGGGCATTTCCAAAACTGGTCTATACAGAGCTGCCAACCATTCCGTTTTTGCCGGAATATTACTCTGTTTTTTCCTCCCAATTACGGTATTACGTTTTTTCTTCATAAAATATGTTTTTATATCATTTTTTTTTTTTTTAAACATACCACACGTCTAACAACTGCCCTAAAATGGTGATTTGATCACAAATTCAATAGAAAACTAATTGTAAAACTTACTTGAAGAGAAAAATATTCTCACAAAGAATGAAATGCTGATAATACCAAAATAACCCAAACAAAAAAACCTCCTTGTATGGAAAAAACAGCATGAGGAATGAACATTTCTGCATTGGAAGTGAGTCGCGTGTGGTTGTAAGTTTCGTTTTCATGAATTCCTTTTTTGGGCTTGAAATTTCTTTTTTTTGCCATCATGATTCCTTTTTTTGGTCGCACAAGGTTGGCAGCTCTGTCTATACCTTTAAAAGAGAGCAACAGTTATTTTGCTACATTAGGGAAAGATGAAGCAAAGCGTGAATGTCACTAGAGTTGTATATATATAGCCAACTATGTCATGCCTTCATGAAACTCACTCAAGCATACACGGTTCCAAAGATCAACCTGATTCATCCTGCTTGTGAATTATGATTTTATTGCGAACTTTGTTAGTTTCATTCCTCTGCTGAGCTCCACATGGAAAGGACGGTCTGTGTTCTGTAGCTTGATCCATACGATGAACCTTTGGATATAAGGCAATGTGTATTATAGCATGGACCTACTTGCTTTTTAAAGTGGAACATTCGGGAGCAGATATTGATTTTCACACAGCAAAATAGTATCTTCAGCTGTTAATATTGGGCTCGTTTTGTGAGCAAAGAAATATTCATGAGCGAAAGAGAGGTTAGTGTTGCTTCCTGCCAGACAACCAGCAGACAACAAATATTGAAAGAGACAGTTGAGCTCTGCATCACCATATCAGAGTAAAGTTCATCAATGGAATTTTATATGATTGAAAGATTAGATGAGGAATACTTCTAAACTAGCAGCATCAACTTGAAGGGTGATAAATGAGAGAAATGACTGAATTGATTGCACTTTTTTGTGAAAGTCTTCTAGTCCAAAACAACCAGCATGACTAATAGTTTTCTTTGTCAATTGCAAGTATTGACTTAGGATTAATAAACTAATTATTGTCTGAAGGGTACTTACATGTACAATATATTTACTTTTGTGAGCTTGGAATTTGTTCAATTAATATCACTTTTATGGATGAAAGTACTTGATGCCAGTCAATCTTGTTAATCTTTTTAATCTTGATGTGTTAATATATTACACTTGAGAAGGAGATGAAGGAGTTTTGTCACATGGTCCATTTTAACTTCTAAATACTGCTGTGTATCATCATGTTTGTGACATGTATTCAGTGATCTGACAGTATATATCATACTCTTACTGATTTCTTGGAGAAAAGTGGGGCGTCTCACCAGACTGGATGCAAGTGAACAGATATATTTTCAGCACACATCGCAGACACCAGAAAACATCTCACACTTTGAATAAAATAAAATTGGTCCGAGGGATATTTCATTATGGCTACTGCTTCTTCTTCTGCTGGAGAGAGTGAGACAGAACCTGCAAACCAAAGTCCTGATAGCACTGGTAAGGCAACAATTCATCTTGATTTTACATTAGTATTAAAGGCAGAAATCAGAAATCTCAAAGTCTTCTATAGCTTCATTTACACTGCAACCAAATATCATTGATTTCTCGCACATTCAGGTGTTTTGTCCGAAGTTGAGAGGCAACTACCGGTAATCATGACAAAGAAGTTAAACCATGAAACCCAAATCTTGAGAATGGCTTTTGAAAAGCTGGCAGAAATTACACAGAATTTTTGTCGCGTGACTGTCCTCGCTTTCGTGCGATCACATGCTGATCGAGCAGCAACAACTCTCGATGCGCACTATACTCACTGAAAACCAGTAGTGTGAATGGCAGTCCAAAAACCCGAGGGTTTTTCAAAAATAGTTTGGGGGCTGTGTTACTGGGCATTTAATGTATAAATCTCTTCTACATTTTCAGAGAAATCGTGTTATTCGCCACTTTCCAAGGTGTTCTTTGCAGGAGTTGTAAGATCTGAGAATTATGAATTATGATACCAATTGAAGTATTGAACTCTTTCACTAATTTATCAAATTTGTAAGTTTTTCTTCATAATTTAAAAAACAAAAATAATATTAGTTGGTCCCTCATCCTCTGTTCAATTGGAGTTCAAGAAAAAAAAATCATAAGAGTCAGAATTAAAAAGTGTACTAAAAGGTAAAAAATATTTTACTCAGATTACTAAATGTCGATATATAAAGAATTGAACCTGTAGAATGAAATTTGACGTTCTGAGTTCATACCTGTAGCAATATTTGCAACCAAGTTGTCAGGAAATCAGTAACCATGTGTCGGGCAATATCATAATAAATATAGGAAATGTAGAACAATAAACACGATACAGCAGGCCACAAGGGAAATATGGTTCATTAATTAGCTAAAAATAAACCACAGGATTGTATTTCTGTGGTCTGGATTCAGGTGAGTTATTAGACCATTTTATAGGTTAGGTGGTGTGTCAGACCAAGTTTGCTGTCAAAATAGGATTTTCTAACTTGATGACAAGAAAAAGGGAAAATGTCTCTAGATTTACAAAAATGCACAGGTAATTGGATTGAATAGAGGATCTATGAAATCTTGAAAAGGGGGCTGTAGAAAAGGCATTAATGTTTTCATTTGCTGCGATGGAGTTTCAAATAATACAAATTTGTCAATTTTGAATATTCTTTTTTCTTTCATCACAAATTCTGATTGGAGGGGGGGGGGGGGTGTCAGAAACCCTCCCGTATCCTTGTGACACTCTTGATGCATTTTGTATCCAAAAGTAGAAAATAAGGAATAGCTCTTTTTTTATTAAATTTTAATTTATATAACCCTCTCTTCTTCCTGAAACTCTGAATGCTTTTGTTGGTGCGTGTTGCAGCTGAGTGAACATCCAGTACAAGAATTTTCTTTTAGATGGGCCCCATTAAATTAAATCTACTTGGCTGGATTTCAATATTGTGCTATTCAGAATTCATATTTACATGAAAATGACCCCCAAAAGCAGGAAAATAATTTACAGTGAGGTGTTACCTTATGGATGTGGGTGTAAACACACATCCATCTCCTGAATAATTTTTGGCTTTTTCCTAGAGCCACATTTGGACTTTATACTGAAATGTAAAAAGGTCTGTTCTCATCAGCTCAAGTTTGCCAAATAACCAGCTATTTTTAGACTCGGGATATTAACTTGAAGCTCGAAATTTTATCTTCACCAGACCAGACCAATACTCTCATCACAAACTAGCTCGGACGGGCGCAAATTAGCCCACTATTTCCCAAATAGCGGGATATTTAGGAAACAAAACCAAATATCCCGCTAATTGCAACACGAGCTGATGAAAACAGACCTAATGAGTCAATTGTTTAACCTACTTGTGGCTTACACCCAGTAAATAAGATTGATTGATTGATCTGTAATTGAAAACAGGTCAACAAATAAATTAGTCATTATTTAGACCTAATATTGATTCAAAAAGTAGAGAATATGGTAGGTTTCCCCCAAACAATTAAATGACTAATATTGATACATACATGTAATTAGAATATAATATGTATACAAGCCAATAATAATCCCCCGTAATTTTTTTTGTTTTTCCCTTCATGTAGTGCCCGGGCAACCCACATTAGAAGGTCATTTATGTGGTTACAAATATGACGGGACACTGTAAATTTGCACAAAAAAAAATATGATTCATATTTAATAAAAGGTGAATGATCTCAGTGTTTCCAGGCTGCTGGAAAGTGGGGGGTTGTTGTCAGTATGCTAAATGAAAACATTCTGACCGTAGTAGTTTGCAGAAGATCTAGAAAACTTAAGTTTTGTTGTAAGTTTACTAAATACATGTATTTTTTTTTTCTTTTTTTTTTTAAATTAGCATATGGCAAGTAATCATAGGCAATTGAATCTAGGCTAACACTTGAAGGCATTGTTTTATAAACAATGTTTCCAGTTTTACAAATCTGAGATGCATGGCTCCACGTGCTATCAGTGTCTGTGATATGGTGTAATATTGAAGCCCAAAAACAAAATTGCGCTTCAAAATGATAATGAAATTGCTTAAAAAAAGTAAAAATCTTTTAGTGACTGGTTTTACCATAGTCATTTTCCCGAATAGACTATTTACATGTAGTAATAAAAACCGTTGGGAAAACGTGTTTTGAAATTTCTTATTCCTATCATAAATATATTGATAATCAGACAGGCAATCGGCTTGTAAACGTCATGGGATTTCTGACTGACCTAAAGGTTTATAATTATTTGTTTGTTTCTTTTTATATCCGCGTTTTCAAAATAGAACATATTAATCATATACATATTAAAGTAACAATTTTTTCTTCGTTGGACATAATTATACATTTTAAAGTACATTGAATAGATGCATACAAACACAAATATTTTTCAATGAAAATAGATGAATTACAGAAAACGCAGGAGATCGGCGTCATGAGCGGTAAGCTTAAAATCGATGACGGCTTCGAGAGAAAAGCAGCCTCGAGAGAATTATGATTGCAGGTTGAGCTAAATCTAGGATTTTTTTTTAGAATCTGAGGAAAAGATAACCAATCCCTTTGAGGGTCTACACGTATGATTTTATCACATATGGCTATAAAACTTTTCCCTGTCAATTAAAGATACCCTCCTGATATCACTTTTCAAAATCACCTCTGAGAAAGGAAAAGTCTGCTGTTGTTCAATCTTGCATCTACAGACAAACTACAGGTGTAGAGTGTCTCATCTTCACTCAATTAATTAGTGCTTGACGCCGGGCTTTGACAAGGTAATTACAATCTAATTATCACAAGTACGGGAGGTGAGAAGATGCCTCTCTGGGCGGGCTTCTCACCTGCAAAAAAAGAATTGAATTGTTGAAAACACTAGCTGTGAAGTAGACAGTGCTTGATCCAGGAAAGGAGAGCCCAATTAAAAAGTGCTCCGCAAATTAAGTCCAATTGAGTAAGCTTCTTTGTCAGTACGTCGGGCTGCTGTGTCTTTGGCAGAATAAAGGAAGACATCTATTAAAGCAACATCCAGCGTCCATGCAGGCAGCTTCGGAGGAAATTGTTTTGTTTGTGAAGCCTACTTTTTACCGTGCTTTAGTTTGGAGTTGGGACCCAGTAATGGTGTATGCTGTATTCATGTGGTTTTCAAGCTGCAAGCACTGTCTTCTGGGCTTTGTATTTCTTTGGCTTGAGAATGAGTATTGAGGTACACAATAAATCATGAATATAGTGACGCTATTCTGCAGATTATCTTGTTTTATTGATATTTATAAAAGTTTTGCAGGAGTTTGAGAAGCAGTGTCTTATGGATTATGGATTAAGAGTCTGGAAACTTTGCTGGTTTCAAAGGCCGAATGTATTCAGCATGTGAACTGAGTATCTGTGGCACTTAGCTTCAATTTTAAGAAAGGATTGTCAAATTGAGATCATCTTTATTTGAGCTTTGTTGGTAAGACCCTTATTATAACTTAACTTTCCATTACTCCAACACATTTTTATGCCTCCGTTACGAAGTAGCTGGAGGCATTATGTTTTCGGGTTGTCCGTCCGTCCGTCCGTACGTACGTCTTGTACGTACGTACATGTACGTACGTACGTCCCGTTCTCGTGATCGCGTTATCTGAAGAACCGATTGATGGATTCCTGCCAAACTTTGGTCATGTATGTATCTTGCAGAGCCGATGAACTGATTAGATTTTGGGGTCACAAGGTCAAAGGTCACAGGGCTCATTATGTATGCAAAAGCAGCTCGTGATCGCGTTATCTGAAGAACCGATTGATGGATTGCTGCCAAACTTTGATCATGTATGTATCTTGCAGAGCCAATGAACTGTTTAGATTTTGGGGTCACGAGGTTAAAGTTCAAAGGTCACAGGGCTCATTATGTATGCAAAAACAGCTCGTGATCGCGCTATCTCAAGAACCGATTGATGGATTGCTGCCAAACTTAGGTCATGTATGTTACTTGCAGAGCCGATGAAGTGATTAGATTTTGGGGTCACGAGGTCAAAGGTCAAAGGCCACAGCGCACATTATGTATGCAAAAACGTTATCTCAAGAACCGATTGATGGATTGCTGCCAAACTTAGGTCATGTTTGTTACTTGCAGAGCCAATGAACTGATTAGGTTTTGGGGTCATGAGGTCAAAGGTCACAGGGCTCATTATATATGCAAAAACGTTATCTCAAGAACCGATTGACGGATTCCTGCCGAAATTAGGTCATGTATGTTACTTGCAGAGCCAATGAACTGAGTAGATTCTTGGTTCATAAGGTCAAAGGTCATAGGCCCATTATGTATGCAAAAATAGCTTGTGAACGCACTCTAATTAGAACTGACAGATTGGTTACTATTTAACTCGAGACATCTTACAGAGCCAATGAACTGAGTAGATTTTAGGGTCATGAGGTCAAAGATCAAACGGTCATATATGTATAATGAGAAATTGCTTGTAATCACGATATTCTGAGAACCGATTAATGGATAATTGAACTTGAATTCAAAAAATTTCTTCTGTTTTGGTTTGTAAAATTGCTCTATGACGGAGGCATCATTTTCGACTGCGCGCAGTCGAATTCCATCTAGTTATAGATAATTCTACACAGCTTTAAAATTGTCAGATCATAAATGCATTGTTTGTAGATATTGCAGTTTCAAAGTCCAGTTAAAGGTTGATGGCGTGCTGCCTGAATTGCATCATCTATAGGCTATATTTTGAAAGAATTTAGGAAATATGAGATCGATTCCAAGAGATAAACATGACATCAAGTGAGTGCTAGTGGAATGCAATTTGTTTACAATATGTTGAAAATTAATGAAATTATTAATTCTAAATCAATTACTCTCAAGTATCAATCATTCAATAATTCATGGTTCCTTGGATGTGTTTGGTACATGTAACTAATAGTGTCTGTTCCTTATTATTCCTGAATATAACATGAATTAGAAATGTAAGATTGTCCCCTGCATGTAAACAAGGAGAGTATTGTTGAATTTACACCTATGTGCAGAATAAGATATTTCTTGAACAAGGTGCGTATCTGGAGGCACAAAGATCTGTAAAAATGGAGTATATACCATTTTCGAATCTTGCTCTTTACCGATAATAACATTACCTCATCCAAAACTTGCTTGTTGTTATATTGCAATATATTTGTAGGTTGCAGGTGTCTCATAATGAAACTTGCCTGTTCATGATTCAGTTACAAATTAAAATGATGAGGCCCGTTCACACATAACAATTAGTGCGATTTGGATCGCGAGGCAAAGATCTATTTTTTTTGCGACCGTTCACACATGTCAATTAAGTGCAAATTGGATCGCGATGTAAAGATGGATTTTTTTTTTGCCACCGTTCACACATGTCAATTTAGTGCGAATTAGATTGGGATGCAAAGATTGATATTTTGGGGGGCGACCATTCACACACACTGAAAATTCTTGCTTGACGGCAAGAACGTCCGAACTGCGCATGTGTGAATCTTGACTATATGTAGGCATAAATTATGCGCGTTTGGAATCCTGGGATTAAATTAATTGATTTATGATTCTCAATACCATTTACGCACACAGCGCCCGGCAAACTATCACGATTATTCTGAAAAATTGCAAGACTTATTACGAAATAAAAATCATGATGCGAATCGCGAAGATTAGTGATATTATTCTGTCCACACATGCAACAAAAAATTAGATTTTTGCATCACGATCCAAAAATCTATTTTGTAATCTCACTTTTTTCTGTAGGTGTGAACGCCCTTATAATTACTCTAGAGCGTTTCCTGATATTGTTGATATTAATCATAATTGATATGTTTTAAAACTGGATTTGGCTCATAGGGTTGTTAGATCAGTTTCACATCTAAATGAAAAGTATCATACATGCAATAAAAACTTTAAAGTGTACCAATCAACTCAAAAAAGAATTTGTGGATGGCTATAAAAGTATGATGGGTAAAAGCAACCTCAACAAAACTTTATCTGGCATTTTATGGATGAACGGATGAGGAGCTTCAAAAGAATAAAGATAACATAAAACGGCGCTCATGGATCTCATGGTAGACTAAGGTTTAATGCAGGCCCGTCACTTTTATGTTAATCGTGACTGTATTTAAACATGAAAATCTCTTTGCAGAAGTAATCTTTGAAGCTCATGTGTTTTGCACATATGTTAAACATGGAACTACTAACATAAAGAGCACAGTATTTTTATGTGATTTCACCTGTATATGGTACACTTTTAATAATACATGCACATTTCTCTATTAAAAAAGTGAAATAATTTTGCTCACTTGATGGTAATATTTACCTGAAACTACATATCTCACTACAGTTTAGCAATCCAATATCCTGGTTGATATCTTGATATCATAATCAATATGGTCTTTACATTTACTCTGCAACCAATTCTACTACACAATGTCACAAAGAGCATGATAGTACTGTCATGAAACCATTTCCCCACTTCATTTGTTCTTGTTCTTTGTTCATTTTTACTTGTACAGTGAAACCTGTATAAAAAAGACTGCTCAAGGGAGGCAAAAAAAGTGGTCTTTATAAGCAGGTGGCCTTAAAATGTACAGGTTCCTTTAGTACATGTTTCAACGAGAAACCCATTTTCAAGGGCAACAAATAATGTGGTCTTTATAGACAGGTGGTCGCTAAAGCAAGTTTGCCTGTGAATATTCTTCCATTTGATCAATCGTCAAGTCTTCTTTCTGATTTTAAGCAGGAAGATAATTTCAAATTAGGGTGAAGGCATTAAACCCCAAGCTGGTAGTTGAAAACTTGAATCGTATGTAAAGTTTTCAGTTTAGAGTGGCGGTCATTCTCCAAAAGATGATCAAAACATAGTGATTGAAAGTGAAATGTCAAGAATTGTAGAGCTCCTAGCAAAACTCTCCAGCCCATTCAATGCTTGTGTTCTTTTGAAGAACTTCTTGGTATAACCCTTAAAATAGTTTACCTGCAATTCATTTTCTTCACCAGGAAAAAGAATTGCTGATGCATCACTCGTAAAAGAGGATGTTTATCTATAGATTTGAATGTTGTACGGCACGCAGCGTCCCGTTCGTCACGCAGCACATCAATTACATTAAAAATTAATTAATGAATTGGTCAGAACTAAAACTTTCCACAAATGAACTAGCCCATAATAGCCACAGACTCATACCAAAAGATAGCCATATAAATAATTTCATCTTTTGTTATTTCTAGTTTAAAGTCTCTGAATGTCTCTTACGTCACAATCCAAATAGCTTGGACCTGCCCATCTATGATCATCATCTTAAGAATTAAAAGTAGCTGAAATTAAAGACTTTGTATGGGCTTTTTATCGTTCAACACCATAGATATATCACTAACAGGGCCAACTGACATATACATGTAGCTTTCCTGATTTTATGATATTATGAAATACGTTTCAAAGTGTATGGAAATCTACATTTTAAATAAGTATTAGAGACAAGAATACAAAACAGTAGTTCTAAAATATAGGGAAGAAATTAAATAACATTCAGATAATGTTGAGAAATTGAAAATAGTAATCTTTAATTTTACAGTGTCTTGATTTTTAACCATCTATACATGAGCTCTAATAAAGCAGTTCCAAGATTGGAACCTTAGTTTGTATTTATGAGAGATTATTGATTTGTACATTCATGAGCAGTGGACCTGAAGAATCATATCGCACCCGACAACAATAGGGATTCAGCATTTTGTCCTTCTTCCTCTTCTATCAAGTCTTGAAATAGTGGATTTCATCATTGTATTTCATTTTAGCAAGTCTGAATCGTATTACATAAAGATTTCTACATTATTGTGACCCTAGTCTTATCATGAACAACCTACTGCACTAGCCTGTAAATTACCTGTTGTTGAAAACACGTTCTGTTCCGAAAAAGTGTTCACATCTCTTTCTCTCATGTCTGTAGCCCTCTCGTCCCTCTTAAAAGATATATATCTTTATAATCCCTCTTTCTCCTATCTCTACCTCTTCCTGACTTTGCTCTCCCTTGAAAATAAATATATTGTTATAACATACATATAACTTACATAAACTTCAAACATCATTAAAATAAATTTAACATATAGTTTAAGCTTCTACCAACCTTAAAATTCAGTAGGCAAGCTGGCTATTCATTGTGGCCTATCTTTGCTTTGATAGAGATCTCAAGGCAGCAGACAGCAAGAAACTGTGTAAATAATCACTTGGCTTGGGAAAGTCCTCAGGAGTAGTTGAAAGCTTGGGTAACTAAATTGTTAAGGTTGGTACCGGTAGATGCCTAAACTTCATGTTATGATTACCCCAACCAATGAAAGTTTGCTGTTAGCATAAATGTAAGATGTAGGTAAACTAATACAAGTACACCAATGTCAACTAACTCCTCTCCTTCTCTCTTCCTCCCTTCAGACATAGACCAACCCTCAGACTTAGACCAACCCTTTGAAGAAAGCAGCGGCATGGAGCGCAAGAATACAGCTCTGGGTCCAGGCAAGTTAAAGGTAATACAAGGTTTTGGTATGGCGTCATGAATTTGGTCCAAATGAACATATTGGAAGCATTTTTTTTTTACAATATTCAATGCTAGTTGTAACGGTTGACATCTAGCCTTAAGTGATGAAATTGTAAATAATAAACTCTTTATGTTGTATAGCTCCCTCTCAAGACTGATATTACATTTAATAGCTTTAAAACAATGTTTCTAGACTACAAGTACAATCGACTGATTTCTTATTCCCGTTTGGAAATTATATATCAGAACTACATATTCTGAGATTTTCATCGTCGCAGCTACCATAGCACGGCTGTAGGCGCTATTTGAAATTTATCAAAATTTACAGTGAGCACCGTTAAATTTTTATATTCAATTTTTCTCAAAAGCAGAAGTGTTTTAGGGGCTACATTTTTTGGTGCTTATAATACATCCACAGGGGCATCCAAATATATCAAAGCTTTAAAGAATTACTATCCACCCAATTTTAAACATTTCCCCAAACTTTGCATTACCTTTAAAGGAGCTTCTGGAGAGCAATTGGAGCAAACTGCTTGACCATCTGGAGGTGGACCGCATCATACCAAGGTTCCAGGATGCCCGTCACTTTGATATAATGGACAGGGAGAGAATCACTAATGCATCCAGGTATCCAACATCGGCAGACAGAGCAGGTAAGTCTCCTACTTTGTAGAAAATTGCTAATTGTTGTAAAAATCATCTGTGAACAGTAAATTATCATACATCTTATGAAAGAGTGTCTTATCCCAAATCATTTAGTATCATTTTTGTGTGGTATGTGTTCACGCTTGGATGAACAGGAGGCATTGTTTGCGAGAGTGCAAAAGTCCACACGGTACATGTAGACAGCCTAAAATATGTCTTGAATTGTATTCTTCTGAACACAAAAAAATTATGTAGAGAAAGTGTAGAGTGCCACTTGAAGGGGAACCCTACCTTAATTGCAAACAACTCTAAAAGGAAGCAGACAATCAGAGAAGCAGACTGATGAATGTTTGAACACTGTCGGACAAAAAATAAGAAACTTAGGAATTTGTGAAAGTTGTAATCACTATACGTCAGGCCTGATAAAAACCTGATTTAAATCGGTTTCCCGTTTTTTTTTTTGATTTTTACCCAACTTTTACCCAATTTTTTTTTGGATTTTTTTTTTTACCAGATTTTTTTTTTCTTCCCAATTTTATCCTGATTTTCTTGATTTCCCCCTTATTTTCTCTATTCTTCCCTATTTTGCCCTATTTTTTTCCCAATTTTCTTACTCGAAAGGGGGGAATGCTGTTAGATGCCATTTTTCCCCTGCGAATCCTCTTCTTTTTTTTTACTCAAGGGGGCAGTGGTTGAGGGGAAAACAAAAAAAAAGTGCTCACTATCTCCCCTGCTTTACGTATTGGAGCTTCAAATTGGCTGAATCAGTAATGTCACTCTGACGTAGTGGCAGACAACTCAACACACAAAATAGATTTCAATAGGAAATCACTGTTCGTAATGTTAGGAACCATAACAGTGATTTCCTATAATAGTTGAAATCTATTTATATGGATGGGCATATCTTAGCCAATATTCAATTGGTTTTCAACTTTTGGACATTAGTTATGATGCTCTTTAGGAAAATTAAGTTCAAATGTTGAGACTCTAACTTTTTTTTGATGACATCAAACTTGACCACTCTATAGTTCTCCCAAATAGTACTCCCAATGTTGAAGACATGAGTACTGTATTATAGTATTAATGACTGCTTTGAGAGAAATAGTTGTTTTTATACGCTCAAGGGAAGGTTAGAATTGTGCTATTACCCGATGCGTGCAGAGGGCAATAGCCCAATTGTAACCTTCCCGAGAGCGTATAAAAACAACTATTTCTTGAATATTAAAGCAGTCATTAATACTTTTATATGCCAAAAAAAAAAAAAAAAAAAACTTTTGTCGAAGATGGGATTCGATCTCTTGCGTACAAAAGGTGATGTAACTAAAATCAGCGCCTTAAACTGCTCGGCCAGCGCGCTCTGTCACCATATTTAGCAGTTTTCTCTAATATATACATTAAAATGGATTGAAAACGGCTTCGCGGGGTGGATGCTTCGCCGCTGCTCCATTAAACGGGCCCTTCTTTTACTTTTGCAATGCATATTAATAGCACGAACTTAGATCAAGATCTATCGGCAGATGTTTTTTTTTTTTTTTTGAAGTTTATTTTCGTCTTCATGTCAATAATGCAAGATAAAATTGTCGGTAAGATCGATCGAGATTCAATTGTATTGAAATTACCGACCACGTACGATATCCTCGATCGCTCAGACCATTTTTTAACATGTAAACCTATGGGGTAACCATGGAGACTGAACTATTTTCCTGGTAACCATGGTTATTGGGATTTTAGAACTGTTTTAACCATGGTTACTGGGAATTTTCGGGAACAGTTAAAGTTTATGAATGCAATTTCGACCAATCAGATTGCTGGATTACTTAAGTGAGGTATATGATATTTTTTACTAGCCGTAAATTGTACTTTTTGCAAAATAGTGTGTTTATTTTTTTTCATGTGACACACTTTTAACCAATCAAAAACCAATAAATTTGTTATCCCTATTAAATATGACCATGATCTGAACAATAAATTGAAAGCTTCTATACATGCCTACTATCCTTCCAACTCAATAGCCTCAATTCACTGTTCTATAGAAACACACATGTGTATGTTTGCTTTCAAGCTGTGTTATATAGATCGAAGGCATAAAGGGGTTTTCCCTGTTTAGTACCTGGAGTAACCGGGAGCTAGTCTAGATGTCAGACCTCAATATCTGATGGTTTTAGATAAATTAACAAGATGTACATGCCAGTTAGATTAAATGATTCAACAACTGAATGAGTGAGATAGGATTGTTTTACTATGATAAAATACACGTTAAGGATTGTTTTACTATGATAAAATACATGTTAAGGATTGTTTTACTATGATAAAATACATGTTAAGGATTGTTTTACTATGATAAAATACATGTTAATGATTGTTTTACTATGATAAAATACAAGTTAGGGATTGTTTTACTATGATAAAATACAAGTTAAGGATTGTTTTACTATGATAAAAAACAAGTTAAGGATTGTTTTACTATGATAAAATACAAGTTAAACTTGCATTGTGATCTTCTTTCTCAAAAACATTTGTTAAAAGGCAGAATGGCGTTCTTGCTCTCAGCTCAAAATATTTTATTTTTGTTCTTGTCTTTGATACATGTACATGCAAAAGACTCCAAACAAAATGATTTATTATTTGTGCTTTAGGATTGCTCATTTGAGAGAAACCTACATGTATTATCATTTCAGCAAACATGTGTGTAATTAAAGACGTCACAATATATTTTAGTTATTTTTTATTAATATTATTTGTGTACCCATTACATTTCTGTGTATCAAGGGAGCCTTAATGGTGTATCATAAAACAGGATTCATCCTAATCAATAAGTAAACAGAAAATAAGGGGTTTTAGTGAGTCATTATTTACAACCGGTATAATGAGCAATATAGTTCTGAGCACTACTCTTTCTAAAGCAGTTTTGTGATGTGCCTGTATTTTTAATGGAAGTAGGCAGTACTATATATAACAATGACCTTTACCTTTTTGAATGAAACTCTATAGACTATTCTTTTTGTTCCCATTTCTTTACACTGTTTGCATAGAATAATATTACTTAGCAAACACTTCTCGCCGATTCAGTCAAGGTCTTTATTTCCTCTTATTTATTTATTTCTTCCTTTTTTTTATGGGGGGGGGGGTGTTAATGGATATCTCTTCCAGGCCCCCCCCCCCCTCCCCCATTGCACAAAACTTACCATTGATGGTAACTCTGCCATCAATGGCAACTACCATGGTTTATAGGGCTCAACAGCCAATCAAAACAAGGTTTCCATGGTAGTTACCATTGATGGCAAAGTCGCCATCAATGGTAAGTTTTGTGCAACGGGGCCCAGATTCCAGTATACATTTTGATTGATTTCACAGGAGTTTGATGTTGAATAAAAAGTTGATAAGTATTTACACTGAATGTTATATGAATAGCCATTGTACATCATGACAGTACGACATGTATATTATGGTCTTTTCTTGGAACAGGAGAAAATAAATGAAGAAGCAAACAAACCTTTATACACTGAATGATCTAGGCTTCAATAATAGATGTCCTAAAGAAATTAGGAGAAAACTGAAGAATGATCACAGACAGATAGTAATGAAAGCTACAAGTTAAATGAAGTAGTCCTGATTCACACATACAACATATCATCTTATACATGTGTGTACAACTTCTTCTTCTTCAGTTGCAGGTGTATTGTCCGTACTGTTGCTTTTAAATAATTTTTGGATTTAAATTCCTTTTTTCTCTTATATATATATTTGCTTGTCTAAATGACCGATCTATACCGCATGTTCATCAAACTTTAAGTCAACTTCTCACACAATGCGATTTCATGACCAGACTTCAAGATTAGGCCTATTCTGTAGAGAAAAACCTGTCCTCAAAGACAACCTTTCTTTGAAGATAACTCTGTAACAATGACTGATAGAAAAAAGGCTAACATTTTTCCTAAATTTTCTATGAAGATAAAAGTACCTCTAAATTTGATTAGATTTTGCTTTTGCTCAGACGGTCAAACTACTGATATTATTTCTCTATGATAATGAAAGCAGTGGCCTTTGAGGCTCTCTTGGCAATGCTGACATTATCTCCCTTCTGATGCAGGTATTCTTCTGGACACAGTGTTACGAAGAGGTCCTAAGGCCATAGAGCTTCTCTTCAATCAAGTGGAAGAACATTATCCAGACCTGTACAAGGAAATAACCGGTAGAGAACCAAAAATCACCAGAAGAAGAATGCAGACATATTTAAATCGTAAGTCGTCTGTATAACAATATCAATTTAATATGTAGATAAGAATGATGTCACCCAATGTTTGTTTTTGTTAGTCAACTTATTCACCCAACGCTTTGGACATCTTTGTTTGGTTTTGTTATTTCAAAACGCTTTTTAGTGCTATCTAGGCAAGTTAAAGGTAAATTGAGCGAGGTTTACGGTTACACCACAATTTTGTGCTTCCTGAAGACGATAGGTACATGTACAACACAACCCATCCAAACGGTGTCAAAACAGGGCTTGTATTTGTGGATGGGTCATGTGTAGAGAAGTGAAGATGATGAACCTGTCAAAAGATCATGGGATCTGGAAGTGGATATTAAAGATAAGAGGGAAAGAAAGACCAGAGATTTCGTGGAAAGATATGATGAAGAAAGAAAGTAGTTAGGTTGTTCCAAATGAAGAGGATACTCGAGACTAGAAGAAATGGAAGGAGGGAGTATCATCGTGGCATGAAAGTCAGTAACCCCTAGTAAGAGGGAAAATGCTGACATTAATAAATAATGATGATGACGATGATGATGATCAACTAAGGCCAAATTTTTAAAAAAAATGTTTAGCGTCCTGCTTTTTTGAAAAATAGGAAGGAGGAGGCCCTTTTTTTTTCTTCAAAATGGCCGCTCTGTACATTTTCCCTGACAGTCGGGCTATTTTCAAGATGGCCGCCAACATTTTTTTTTTAAATCAGAAATAGATCCATTTTAGCAGTGTTTTTCATGTTTTTTTTCTGTAAAAAAAAAAAATCAAAAAAAAAATAGGAGGCGGCCCCCCAAAAGGAAGCGGGCAGGGACGCTAAATATGTATATATTTTTTAATGGCCTAAGTGGCACGCCCCTGAGCCATATCAGTCAATATGCTGGTGGTATTATCATGTGGCCAGGTTTGGCTGCTTCTAAAGCCCTTCCACCTTCTTCTATCATAAGTTCTTGTTTTGTCATGTCTACCACTTGATGTTTAAGTAATAATAATAATAATGCAGACATTTATAATGCGGAAACATATCCTCCCAGATCAGGTTATCAAGGCACTTAAAGAAACACAATTCATGACGAAACTACTCATGAAGATGCTTATTAAAGGTACGACCTACCAACATATTAAGGAGAAAAACCCTTGTCACGATGTGTTTTCAGTTTTCTCTCAAATTAATCTACAGTCTTCCAATCTTTCAATGATTTTTACTATGATAAAATACACGTTAAGGGAGCTGCTTTTACTGTTCTAGCTCCCGAACCCCTGTCAAACATCTTCCTGTTTGACAGGATGCTGTATAGAATAATAATGATAATTCACATATTTGTATAGGGCATAACAAAATAGCCATAATTGCATGTCTCTGTGCGCTTTAAAGGGATTGGGTAACTTTGTCTCAGATTCTGAAAGTGAAACAAAATCCTGGATTTAGCTCATGCCGGTCACTCAAAGATTTTCACTTTTTTGAGGCACTTGTTGATCCTTTTGAAGCGCAATTTCTGTAGGGCTTCAATATTACACCATATCACAGACACTGATAACACGTAGGGCCGTGCATATCAGATTTAACATTGTTAAATGATGCCTTTAACAATTCATGTATTTGTATAGGGCATAACACATAGCCATGATTGCATGTCTTGATGCGCTTTAATAATATTTCATAATAATTTTCATTCTTGTATGTAGGCCATAAAGAGAGAGGTCTTCCTCCTGGGATAACCATGAATATCCTCACCCAGCTGACGGAGATGGTAGGAGTGAAGGAGAAGCAAGAGGACGAGCTGAGGATACGGAACAGAGAACTTGAAGCTCAGAGACTAGCCATCAAGAAGCTGAAGCAGAGCAAGGAGAGGATTCAGATGAAGAATAAAGCACTCCTTTCTAAGAATGAAGAAAGAGATAAGGTAATATACAGTTAACAACTAAATTGTTCATTGGCTTGATCAAGCATTACATTCCCTCTAGACAGCTACATTCTCAAAATTCTGGCTTACTTATTAGTCCTAGGGTTAAAACAATGTGGGGGGGGGGGGGGGCTGGGCCTTCATTTTGAAATACTCTCCCTCAATAGGTTAAAACTAGCAGTTCTGCTGAAGTGTTAAAAATCAATCTTAAGAAATATCTGTTTAATTTAGCTTATAATTGATTACCATTACCTTTCATGTCTGTACCTTACCTATTGCACCTTTGTATTTCATCTTTTGCACAAGCTTGTTTGCAAAATATCCCGTTATTTGTCCGGTGTGTCTTTACCAGCATGAAGACTCGCAGAAGCGCGAGTTTTCAAGTTTCGAAATCGAGTCTCGAGCTGATGAAGACGTTATTTGTAACTTCGGGATTATTTCCCAAATCAGAAATGGCGGGTTATTTGGCAATCTCGAGCTGATGAGGACAGGCCTACAGAGTACTTCAACCCTGGTATCTCCTCTTTTACCCTTTCCCTATATACAGCTGCAAACAGAACTAACCCAGAGAACCACAATGCTCAAGGATGTCCAGAATAAACTCTTAAAATTCCAGAGAGAGGCAGATAAAGCAAAGCATCATGCAAGAATGGTATGTCCATAGATCTTTAGAGAAATATAGTGAAACCAGTATATCAAGGGTTCCATGACACAAAGACTTAATAACTCCATATTTTGCCAAAATGAGTATTTGATATCAAAATGTTAAGAGAAATGTGGGCTTCCCAGGAAACACAATACTCAACTCCACCCAAAACCACATTGAAGTCAATGGCTAGTGAAACATAGACTTAACCCTTAAGGCCCAAGTGCTCAGTGACACATAAACCACTTTTTCTCAAAATAGCCAAAATAGAGCTACGTCTTTGTGTCACTGACCCCTCGATATAAAGACCAGTCAAAGAGACCAGAGGAGTGGTATTTAGAGATGGATAGTCTTTCTATACAGGAGTTTGCAAGTCTGATGTTATGTGGTAGAGTCAGAAAAGCATTGGGTCATATTATAGAGATGTATTATAATTGCTTTTCAGGATTTCTAGCAAACAATAGTTATTAGATATTGACTTATCACACTCATACAAAGTCTATTTGCCAATTATTTTCATATCTTGTTATTGGTGATCTATTTAATCTTGAGAGGATTTATAAGATGAACAGAGGCCATATTTTCTTTCATCTTCTTCAAAATACACTGACTTTCACTTTAATATGAAGTGATGAGAAAGCGTAGGATCTTTTAAATCAAACATTTTTTAAATTTACAAATACATTTAAAAAATGGACCACTCACACCCTCAAGAAAATCAGCAAGATTTAGGGGGTTCAACCTGACAATTTCAGGTTTTCAGTTTGACATACATCTTCCTCATCATGATATACATGTATAATATAATCTATTTATTTAGTATAATTTGAAGAAACATTTGATATATTTTGCTCTAACTCTATAACACATGCATGTTGATAAATGTCGTTAACAATCTTGCTCTTTAAATATCCAGTATGAAGTTAGGGACAAGTTTCATGGGAGAGAATTCTGTTGAACTCCCTGTCCATGATCTGCATGCGAAGGAAACTCAAATCTAGCTAAAGGGATAGACCAGATGCGATTGCATTGTGAAAGAAACGTTGTGGAATCGATCAGAAAAGGTTGATCATCTAGCATATAAGTATTGGTGTGTACTGCGAGGTTCTCGAATCATCAAAATGATAAGAAATTTGGCCCGGTCTTGGTAAAATTACAAGCACTGTACACAGAAAGATGTACATAGGACTACGCTATATCTATCCAGTCCGGATAGATATAATAATTTACCAAATATATCAATAAGTAGGCGCTTTCCCGGCAAATTTTGTATCATCGCGTATTAGTCAAAACATATTCTTTCACATGACTGGTAATAAGAGCTTCCATTTTATTTTGTAAGAGGGGGGGCGTTTAAAAAACTGGGTTATACCTTTAAGAATATTCTTTCCTGTTACCATTTCTGAGAGTAGGCAACCTTCAAGAACTTCCATTTGGAGTATGAACTGAGAGAGATGCACAACAGGATGAACCTTCAGCGACGTCAAACCCGCAACCTTCAGAGGTCCGTCAAGAAGCATGAGGAATGGTTGTGTGAACAGGACATCAGCTATACCTTCGATCCTAGGAAAGTGGAGGAGCTTCAACGTGAACTGGAAAAAATTGACGTAAGTCGGTCACTAGTTGTATGAAAATCGATCGTTGAAATGGAAAAAGGTCCAAGGTCAAGGCTAAAGCCACTAAAATATGACCTCGAGACCAAACTGAAATGCAACACCGATTAGTTCTATAAAACTTCAACAAGGTATTTATCTGTGATAGTTTCAATTTTGAGGAAATTCTAGTATAACAAATGTGACATTCGGAGCATTTTGTGTGTGTGTGTTATTTAAGACAGTTTTAGACAAACTTAAAGTTTTAAACATATTTCAGTCAGTGATTTAGACACATTTGACTAATTGTCCAGTCTCAAGCTTTTGGCTAGGTAATCTGTAAGTTATATCATTTTATTCTGAGCTTCAGAAATTTCATATTGTGTACACCGGCTATTGGTTATATTTTGTGAGTCTCTTTTTGTGATACAATGTGTATTATGCCTTCCTCTCGCCTATCAGGACTACCGACGGTCAGTCGCAATAAGCGATGAAGTGTGTGAGATATCTGAGAGAGTCCAGAGTCAACTGGCGAAAGCAAGAGACACAAATCAGAGTCTGAACTTGAAAGTCCAGAAAATACAAGAAAGAAATGATGGGGTAAGTCTCGGGTATCCAGGCTAAACTTGCCCGGCCATGCAGGGGCTAACTGGGACTTAATTGTCCAAATGGTAAAGTCATCTCGGCCAGAATTAACCTGCATCAATGGCTTGTATAAAATGCTGCAATTTGCTAGTATTTGTATGAATTTTGGATGAATTTTATTTATATTATTGATAGTATTTGTGAGAATTTTACATTGAGTGCGTGGACTTGCACACCTACTCTATAAAGTTTATTTCATAAGAATATTATACAAAACATGAATCTTTTTTTTTAAGCTGATCGATGGAAGACCAGTGTACTTTAGAAAAATGCATGGTGCAATGGACTTAGGAGAGGACAATAAGTAAGGACACTAAACATGGCAGTTTCTTTTTGTGTGCTTATAAAGCTGAATGAAAGAAAGAAGGGGTAGATAATTGGACACAGGAGAAAATATTTCTGTTGTATTTATTTTGCAAATTAATCTGAAAGGTTAGATTGATCTGTTAAAGAAAAGAGGCCACTATGTAGTGATGACAACTTTCTTGTCATCATTTCTAAATAAGATGATATTAATCTGTTATATTAAAGAGACATCAAACATGACATTCTGTTCTTATTTCATCCTAATAAAGCTGAAAGGAGAGATTGATCTGCTAAAGAAGGAACGAAAAATGATGAAAGATACAATGAGGATGAATCGACTTCATCTGGAGATGTCTCAGCAAGAGCTTGAGATTGTTAGCAGAGAGAGAGCAAAGGTCAGTTCTTCTTCTTCTTCATCTTCTTCTTCTTCTGATTAAGTCTTCCTCTGCCTCCTTCAAATAGACTGAAGATTCTTGCAAACTATGCCTTTGTGTGTGAATATTGAGGTCCATGCGAGTGGTATTGATGTTATAATACAGTTTATTTACAAATATTTACAAGCTCATGTATAGGATGGAGGAAGACTAGCCACTGTCACCAACCATCTGCAGACGATTACGGAAGGTTCCAACAGATGGCGCTGCAACAATTTCTAAGGGCAGATAATTCCAATCCCTCACTGTTCTCGGAAAGAATGAATGCCGATGCCAATAAGTTCTCGAGTATGGCATCTGATAGGAATGTGGTTGGGTAGCTCTCGTCGACTGGGTGACTTGTGGACTGATATATAGTCTTGAGTTCAAGTTAGATGACACCATAAATATGATCTTAATTGTGTTTTTTATGTAGGCAGATTCCAAAAATTGTTTTCTTGACATTGTTAAGCTGCATTGTACCATGAACAAGCTGGATAGAGTAGCGTAGATTATGACGTCAAGTTTTTATTAAAGCGTTGAATAAATACTAATGATGAACTTGTATATCTCAAAATCACATAATCAATTTTGAATGGAGCTTGAGTAGTTATTACTATGCAACTATTACTGTAAATACTCATTGGTGGTTTTTTTCCTTATATTCATATAGTACCTTTATTAACTATATGGCCCGAATTCACAAAGGAGGTTTAGATTTAACCCATGGTTTAAACCCTCATTTACATAACCCATGGTTTAAAAATAAGCGTACCTTGCCTTGCGCGCGTCTTATATTGGACGTCTGACTTGTGTCCCGCTTATTTTGCCCTTATTTTAAACTAAGGGTTATGTAAATGAGGGTTTAAACCATGGGTTAAATCTAAACTTCCTTTGTGAATTCGGGCCTATATGTTGTTTCTGTCTCCCTTCGACAACACTAAGAATATGTGGATAACTGATACATTCTAAATGTATTTAATATCATGTTTTTATGATCATCATTTTAATTTTTCCAGCTGAATCAAGCATACGAAGAGGTGTTGAAAGACATGTCACAATCCTTCCTGACCACCACGTCTCTACAAGACAGGCTCAACAGCCTCCGACTGGACTATGCTGACCTGTCAGAGAGGATAATGGTCAGTTATCTTAAAGATTAAGAATAAAAATCTTAATTGAAATCATTTAAAGCACATTGTACTACTTTAGCTACTTGCTTCCTCTATATAGAAAACCATGCCTATAAGCAGTGCCCGTTGGTCGCCCATGATCCTCTTTTTTTTAATGTTAATTGAGAGCTGAGTTGATGAGATAGCCACCTGTCAGTAACCACGCTGGGTGGTCTAATTCCTCCTGGCAAAACTAGTACAGACGGGCTTTCAAAGAGTCAAATCACTTGAATCATCTTAATGCACAAAGTCTTTTATATATTGAAATCAAGTTGAATTCTCGGGTCATGTGATTTGTGTTGACCAGGGTACTTTGAACAAAGAACTAGAACAAAATAATATCTCAACGTATTGAAAACATGAAGATAATGCTGCTTTATTGGGTAGAATTGTAATTAAGACTGATGATTATTATTATTATTATTTTGGTCACAGAATGCTGATGATGGGTCAGTGGATACCTCAGGAATATATGTAAGTATAGTATAATAACTACTCCCTGCCTGCACCCAGTAACAAAAAATAGTTTACAGTATTTCATATTCATATCATGAACAATTACATGTATTGTACACAAGTGTATATTGAATGATGAATGGTTTATATACATGTATGTATGATAGTGATATGATTATTGTATTATTATGATATCTATAATTAATAGTATAATTATTATATGTTCTCAATGGGCAAGGGAGAAGAAAGTAAAGAAACATGAATATCCACAACAAAGAAACAATTTCATGTACAACGTAAAAGTAAATCTACTGGAAATCAGTTAGAACATACAAGTTTAAAGGATATTTCCAATCAATCTGCACCTAAAACACTGTGAATATATTCATATATATACATTGCCTTATGCCATCTTGCCCATAGAGTACCGAAGCTGTGACGTCATAAAAATCTATTTTTAGAATTTCTCAATTTTTTCTTCATATTCCGAAAGAACACCCAAAATAATGTCCAAATGTCGAAAACCAATTGAATATGTTAAATATTGGCTAAGATATGACCATCTGAATAAATATACTCCCCATAGGAACTCAGTGTTATATGCTCTGGCTCCTAATGGTTAGGAGCCAGAGCATATAACACTGAGCTCCCATAGGACATATATTCATTCAGATGGTCATATCTCAGCCAATACGTAACATATTCAATTGGTTTTCGACATTTGGACATTATTTTGGGTGTTCTTTCGGAATATGAAGAAAAAATTGAGAAATTCTAAGAATAGATTTTTGATGACTTCACACTTCTCCACTCTATTGTCTCTGGAACAAGCAGAGAAATGAGTTTGTAGTGTACTTTTTAAAAGTCTATCGGTTACTATGGGAGCAAGCTCGTTGACTGCTGAGTTCATTCATTACCATAGGGTTAATACAGGGGCCACCCAGGTTCAAAAGGCAATGTGTTAATATTAGTGGTATTGTTCACAAAACATTTTTTTAAATGGTAAAGGAATCAACCCCTCTCATGAAGTGTACCCTTTGCCATTCTTCAGACAGTTTTTATTGAATGCTTGAGTGCCTTATCATGATAGCTTGGCTAACACAAGGGCAATAATATGATTACAGGGCCCTCAAGGAGAACAGTATTTATACTGATGAGGCTATACCCTGGGTTTAATAGCAAGACATACTATTATTATTATTATTACTATTATTTTGTCTGATGCTAAAATACAATGAATACGTTCTATTTTGTAGCCTCATGGTGATGCAGATGATGACCTGGTCGATGATGATGGTACTGCAGCTGATGCGGAAGACGACTCTGAGAGTGGATGGGACGATGCTTCTCAGACAGGCGAGGTGATTGTCCCAATGCCGAGGGAGAGACTGAAGCGATTGGAGTCGACCCACAGCAGTCCAGGGCTCGGCAAGAGTGAGCAGATGAAAGCGTTGTCAGAGTCCTTCGATAAGGGTGAATCTTCTTACTCTCCTCCCTGCACTATGACGAGCAGTTCCTCAACGACCACGACAGGAGATGAGGCTGCCATCGCCTCTCTGGACATTGGTAGGATCTCTGGATTCCCCAACTATAGTTTCCAAGGGAGCAGCGATGAGGATAATGACTATGAAGATATACCACACAGGTAATTTCACATCTTGTTCATCTCTTTCCCGTCCCTTGGATAGGACGTAAATGGAGGCCCCATGTAGAAAAAAGTCACTACCTTTGCACATTAAGAACCCACTGCACTATTTGTATAAGAGTAGGGGGAAACCCTGGTGTAGTGGTCCACCTGCACACTCCCCAGTATAGTATTATAATACTCTGTAAAGAGGTATGTACTCAAAATGGAAGAAGAAAGAAGAAATGACCCCCCCCCCCCCCCACAGTATTATATAGTTCAGTCATTGACACTCTCATTTCCACCAGTTAACTAGCAGCTTATTACAAATTATTCATGAGCTACATGTAAGTTTTAAACCACACTTCTTGTTACATTGTTCTTTGTCATTCAGTGTTCAATGGTATAAAAATTAGCCTTAAGCTTTATTTTTTATTTTAAAAAGAGAGACAATCTTTTCATAGTCCAAACCAGTAGTACACTATGTGTACATGTGTGTTTGAATTTAGGCAGTTACCGGTAAACTTATATGTGGCATTGAAGAGGTTAAATTCTCATAGTGATCCAACTTTTATGGTTTTTTCACTCACAGGTCAGAAGATGACTTTGGAATGATGGATCCTCAGCCGATATCAGGTTTGTATATTTCTTTCTCTTTATTAAGGGTGTGGGAGAATTTCAGTTTGCTTTTCAGCTACATGTATTACATGTTGTCTTCAATGTATGCAAGTAAATATTCCTGACAAAAAACGACCATCCTTGTCATGTGTAGCAACAAATTTCTATTAGCATTTTAATTCAATTTCCTTTTACGACAGAAGAGAGCTTTAAAATAAATGAAATTACTATGAGTATGAATTTGCTCTCTTCTTCCATTTTCTTCTTCAAATTTTGTTTGAATTCCTTGTCAAAAGAAATTCAAGATAAATACAAGACAAATATTTTCATACCTCTTTATCAATGAATGGGCATGACATATTCACAAACTTTCTCATGCCAACACATACACACACAGGATCATGTGGGGGGTGTTTTGGGGGTTAAACACCCCCCTTCATGTTTCTGTCCCTAAAAAAAACGAAGTATGGAGGGAAACGAGAGGGCCAAAATAAGAAAAGAAAAAGAGAGAAAGAAGTTTCCAGAATTCCTGCTGAACTCTTGAAATGATGATTTTAATTGGGAAACTCAAATCTTTGTGTTTTCTCCAAGTTATCTTATGCAGCTTGTATTATATTCATTATTATATACCTCACTTAAGAAATCCAGCCATCTGATTGGTCGAATTGCATTCATAAACTTCAACTGTTCCTGTAAAATTCTCGGTAACCATGCATAAAACATTTCACTATTTTTAATAACCATGGTTACTCCATGGTTACCCCATAGGTTTACATGTTAAAAAATGGTTTGAGCGATGGAGAATACCGTATGTGTGCGAAGGATTGGTCTACAATTGAATCTCGATCGATCTTACCGACAATTTTATCTTGCATTGTTGACATGAAGACGAAAATAAACTCTCAAAAACAAAAAAACAACATCTGCCGATAGATCTTGATCTAAGTTCGTGCCAATATGCATTGCAAAAGTAAAAGAAGGGCCCGTTTCATGGAGCTTTTGCGAGGCCCTCACGCAGAGCCGTTTTCAATCCATTTTAATGTATGGCTGTGTGACCAAAGTTCGCGCGTGACCAAAGTTCGCTTTCTCAAAAAATCGGTAAGATTTCGAAAATCTGATATCACCAATGGAAAGAGGATCATAAAATTACCCAGAAACGAAATTTTCTTTGGAATTGGGTGCGAAATTGTGAAAATATTGACAAAAGATCGGCACATTTTGCAGTTATTTGCGTCCGTTCCGAAAAATTACCAACTTACCGATAAGGGTCTGGAAATCTTCATTTTGAGAGCAGATATCCTCAAAATTGTAAGTAATAAGTGGTACCGTCTGGTTGTATGATATTTTGCCTTGCAAATTATCAAATTACCTTATTTTTGATGGATCGTATTTTTGTATAAATCAGCTGTTAACCCCCGTGCGTGAACTTAGGTCTCGTTGTTTTTATGACTTTTTTAGATGCAGCGCGCATGCACGATCGGACATCGAATTTTTAGATCGCGATATCTCCGAAATCCTTCGACGATAAATGTTGTAGTTGAACCAATTGGTAGTAAAATACTTTGCCGTCCATTTGGTAGTAATTAAAATAAATAAATTTGTGTAGAATATGAGAAAACATGGATCGAATATCACATTTTCTAATTTGTTCTAAAATCTGCGCGAACTTTGGTCACCCCTTCATATATATTGGAGAAAACTGCCAAGCATGTTAACGACGCGCAATAGCCTAGTGGTCTAAGCGTTGGTTTCCGATACACCTCTTGTTGTACGCAAGAGTTCGAATCCCGTCTTCGACAAAAATGAAAAATATTTTTTTATTTTTATTTTTTAGTCTATTTTTTTTCGGCATATAAAAGTATTAATGACTGCTTTAATATTCGAGAAATAGTTGTTTTATTACGCTCTCGGGAAGGTTACAATTGGGCTATTCCCCTCGGCAAGCCTCGGGGAATAGCACAATTCTAACCTTCCCTTGAGCGTAATAAAACAACTATTTCTCTCAAAGCAGTCATTAATACTATACTATATCCATACACTTGATACTTTGTTCAACGGTGCCTTGCTGTTGCGGAAAGTGGAATCACCTAGTGAGTGTTGGAAGCGGTGCAAATATAACCGCTGCTACACAATAAGCAGCGTATAGCATGCTTAGAGAGTGTGGGCATGTACATGTTAGTAGCAGTGGCGAGGCAAATGGCGCTGAGGTTCGAGAGGGTGCAAGCACATCCTTTAATGCTGATATTTTCACGCTCCAGAATGATGAGGTGGCAATATTTGTGCATGTTGATAAATGCGCGAAATTCGCGAAAAATAAAACCCTGAAGAAAATAACAGCTTATATACAGTATTCTATTTTTTTGTCTTCATCTTTTCAGTGCGCTCCAGGCCAGGGACTCGTCATCATCTTGGGCATGATCGTCGTCGATCTCGATCTCTGAGTCGTCTAGAAGACTATGAGAACTTGGAGTTCTTAAAAAACCCTGGCTGTTACAGGTATGCCCAACTAGGCGTTAAGGACTCCCCACAATGCAAAGCTCTTCCAAGGAAGAATACAGTCAAAGGTCACAGGTTAAAGGACCATGTCGCATCTTGGATCCTTGCCTCTGACTCCAGAACGCCTGTTCCAAAATTAAGGGTACCTCCCATGCAGGCCCCAGAGAAAGCGAGGAGTCTGGGGTATGAGACTAATAAAGGCATGCAGGAATGCATACAACCTTCTGAGCAATGGTTAGGCCCACCGATGGAACCTATCAAACCTGAAGAGTCGCGCAGTAAACGCATCAAAAGTGTCTCAGGGATTTTCGTTATAAACAGGGGATCATACAGATTAGGGGTCCATAGAAAAAAAGGCCAAAAGGTGTCAAAAAATAAATAAAAGACAGGATAATGCCAGAAGATGTACGTAGCTTTCATTTTATGGAATACCATAGTGCAATAAAAATGTACATATGAATGTTTTCAAACATTTGATACGTTTTGAAATTCCTTTTTGGCTGTGAAATTGTGTCACGGATATATGGCACATATTTTTTAATGATGTTCTAAAATTTTGGAAGATCATTTTTTCAGCATTGCATTTGATAAGGAAGCTATTGGATTATTGATGATAGATGATTTGTCCAGTTCTTATTTGCTAATTAATCTTGGTGACTTAGTCTACTTTTCCTCTTAAAAATCAGAAAAAGATTGCAGAAAATCCCTTAAAAGTGTTGGAATCTGTTTCAATGGCAACCTAAGAAAAAAAGAATGTATTTGTATTAAAGCCCCACTGTCCTACTTGTAGCTACTTGCTTCCTCTATATAGAAAACTTCCCCAATCAGTGCCTGTTGGTCCCCCATGATCCTCTTTTTGTTATGTTAGTTGAGAGCTGAGTTGATGAGATAGCCACCTGACAGTGACCTCGCTGTGTGGTCTAATCATTTTATATCTGTTAACATCTCAGGAATGAATATTTATTTGTGAAGAGTTTGCTTTTCAGAACTCTGCTAGAGTTCCATTTTTCAATCTTCCATTTCAACAATCACTTGGGAGAGAGGGATAGATAGACATGTGATTAGCTTGTAAAATGAACCCTAAAGAATACACCCTAGATCCTAACACACCTTTACGTGAGATCCTACATGTAAGTCCATTGTACATGTTGTACCTTCAATCTTAGACCCCTAACCTGATAATGTGAATTGTCATTCAAAGGGGTGACTAATCTTTCTTTTTTTTAACTGAAAGATTTTTTTAAAAATCTGTTTCAATTGAGGTGTCCCTAGGGCTGTATATTCACTGCTTGTAGGTGCAGACATTCTGTCTTTCTATTGTGGATAACCTTTTCTTACAATATAAGCAAGGGCAATCAGCAACATGTATGAGCAAATGAGCCCATTTAAAATTATCATAGAATGAAATAAGGCAGTGTAGTAGAAGAAAATTGCATTATCCAAATGGTCACCATCCCAGTGAAAGAATTAAGGATACTGAGGTCATAAGGGCATTTTCTTTTTTCTAGTTCTTTTTTTTTTTTAGGGGGGGGGGGGTCTATGGAGGGCTTTAATGCAATTTGGGGGGCTCGGGTTATATTCAAGCACGTGTATGTACATGTCAAGTAGCATTTTCATACAATTTCCAATTTTTCCCTAAGAGGTTTGGATAGATATACATGTACATCAAACTTATTTGGTGTTATCAGAAAATTGTTTTCAATCACTGCTTTCTAAGCTCCTATTTTCTTAAAGGTGTTTAATCTGTTATCTGGTTCTTCAAGGCATTTCTATCATTCACTGTATATATCACTCTGTCATCATTGTGTTACTCTGTGAGTAGCATCATGCCATGTAATTATTTCCATTCTGTGATTCCTTGCACCATGTGACATGAATGAGAGACGCTATTAGATAAATGTTAGAGGGTTGGAGCCTCATGTCAGTCCTATCATTAATGTATGTGTGGCACTGTGAAAGGAAATGAAACAATACAAGGTCAAAATACAAGGTCTAACTATCTATAATTAAAAAAAAAGGTTGATTTTAGGATTTCAGGATTTTTACAAATCTATCAAGGAGTACACTTTTCTGAATGTTGAATAATGACACTTGTAAAAAGTTGACGAATATGTACTTCTTGAGCCGCACTTAATGTAGTTTCTCTTACTTTGTTTTCATTAACATTGAGGTTTTAACTGAAAAGCTGTCATGCTTATTAACAACAGGAGGTAATTATCTGCTTAAAATTAGAAATGCTTCAAAATGTTGCTTCAAAGAAAGTTTTATTTCCTATGCTGATCGCTATACTTCATTTAAAAATAAAAAGAATATCCCTCTATTTTATATATGTTTAATTCTGTATTCATGGTTCGTTTGGCCTTTCTTTGTATTTGTGTGTTTCGATGTCTTCATGTTTGTTATCTACTTGTAATCATTTCATGTTCTTTGGTCAACAGGCTATAATATGAAACTAGAGATTTAGAAATGAAGAGAATTCAAAGTTCAAGAATTCGCTTCAGATGAGGTCACTACTAATTAAATATCATACAAAGAAACTTAAACCAGCAAGTACACTAACATTGTAATTTCTGAATACCGTTACTCTTCTATTTCTTTTTCTAAATTTTCCAGCAGAAAAAATATTTCTTTAAGCTAATTATTCCATATTGCATGAGCTTTAACTTGTGTCACTTCTTATTTGCAGGTAATGTCAGCCTTTTGTGTAGGACATCAATTGTCATATTACTCTTGTAAATGTCAAACGTTAGCCAAGAAAACCCTTCGCTGGAAGAAAAGATTCTCCAAACTTTCAAGGAAAAGAATTTGAACAATTTAATGTAGTATACTATATTTCCGAACAATTCTAAAGCGGAATACTGTGCACAAATGTCTATTTTGCCATCTTAATATAGGTTGATGGTCTATTCATACTAATTCATATTTTAGTCTTTGAAAAGGTTGTTTCAAATTCGAGCTATGGTGTCACTTTTGGGCTGTGACACATACATTGGGGGAGTGCTGAAGGTTTGAACATAATTTGAGTAAAAAAAATCACTTTCATGAGTAGATTTACAAACGGCTGGCATTATCTTCAAGATAAATGAGACAAATTTCCATTTCTCTGGTTTTTGTATGATAACAGATAAACATTGAAAATATGTGATTTGTTGCTTGTCATCCTTATTTCTGCATTAATTCTTAAAAGGTGTATATTCTCAAGGTTGCCTATTGTTTTGTGTGTCTCCCTTCTTGCTCACTGTCTAATAAATCAAATCTTGTGTTTTCTAACATAATTTCTTTCTGTCTTTCTGTGGTATTTTGCTCTTTCGTATCTTCTTTGTCCACAGGTATTTAATAACATTCTGAGAAGAAATAAATTGTGTTTGGTTCAGTGATATTGATTTTGAGACCCAGAAAACTATACCAGATGCTTGAGCAGAAATACTTTCATTCTGCACAAAATGTGTCTCACAATAAACAGTGTATTGTTTCACTATGTGAATTGATATTACATGGCAATGTATTGTTTGACACCAGGGCCCCGTCTTACAAAGAGTTGATATTAATCGCAACTTCGCAACTATGTACATGAGAGATAGGAGACTGCAGATTTGCGATTGATAAGAGGACTTGCGATTGATTTGGATCAATCACAACTCTTTGTAAGACAGGGCCCAGGAATTCGAAAGGAAAAATAAATACCTAACAAATCTTTTAATAGGCTACTCATCAAATGCTTCTAAATCTCTCTTTTTGTACACATTTTTGGTAATGTTACAACACTGTAGCTTTTTATCTTCCATATTCAAGACTGGTTTATTATCTTTTTTTATTTTTATTTTTTAAACGAGATACCAAAAAAAGAGTAAAACATATGTGCTGCCAATTTGAAGAAGTAAAGATTTCTGGCCGTTTAAAAATCCCTGTCTTGAAAGGGTTAATGATATACAAATATGTAAGAGGAGGCGCGATCAGGCGCGGATCCAGGATTTCTTAGGGGAGGGGGCCCAACTTTTTTTTTTTTTTTTGCTCCCGAAAATTTGAAAATCGCGCCGGCCGAAAAGTCGCTCAGTGGGGGGGGGGGGGGGGGTAAGCGGACACTTTTTTTTTTTTTTTTGGAGTCCAAAAAAAAATCGCAACGACTCAGCCAGCCGAAAAGTCGCTCAGTGGGGGGGGGGGGGGGGGGGGGGGGGTAGTGAGCACATTTTTTTTTTTTTGGTCCTCGAAAATTTTAAAATTTGCACCCCCCCCCCTTGAGCGCCAGGGGGGGGGGGGGCCCAACCCCCAAAAAAGGTAAAAATCGCGTGATTTTACATGATTTTTTTCTCAAGGGGGGGGGGCCCGGGCCCCCCGGGCCCCCCCCCTGGATCCGCCACTGGGCGCGATAGCTCAGTTGGTAGAGCAATGGTCTCGTAATCCGGTGACCCGGGTTCGAAACCAAGGCGATGCACTAGTGCCCTTTGGTAAGGCATTAATCCTCATTACCAGGTCCCTCATAGAGGTCCTAAAGCCGTCGGCCGTCTGATTGCTTACTTACAAGCATTTATACTTTCTTAGCAGTCAGGTAAAATAACCACCACCTTGCCTTGCTTGCAGATATTAATACAAATTCATAACCGATCAGAGTAAAGGTACTTTATAACGGTTTACTAATATGTGTCGAGGATTGTGAGGTAGATATCTAACAAAATCATGCGGACTAATGAAATATATATAAATAATAGCACCACAAATGTCTTTGTGCCCTTGCCTTTCAGCTATCATAACAACAGGCTTGTAACAAATTTTGCAATGCTGGTTTAAAACATCTACTGACAGTAAGTGGTGGTAACTTTGCTTCTAACTTTCCAACATGTCATTCCCACATTTCAGTAATCCTGTATCATGAGAAGACTTTCATAGCTTTTTCCTGTGTTTATATTTGTAATTTGTGATTGCTTTATCGTGTGTTTCAGTTTTTTGTGAAGAGCTTCCATCGCAAAATTGTGATTGTGTCAGTGGTCACTGGTGTTGCAGATGTTCTGGCATGGTTCAAGTAATTTAGAAAAAATACACACCCAGAGAAAGAACTTCAGCATGATACTGTATTTTGGTATGTTGCATTAATTCCTAAACTTCCCCATAGCATCACAGTGTTACTAAATCATTTTTTTTAATGATAGTGTACAAAATGGATCTTTTGATTACCTTGGATCATGTACATGCATTGCTTGGATGGGAGGGGGGGGGGGGGGGGGTATGATAATACAGGGGAATCACATTATTTGCAAAAATGTTAATTTCATTTATTTTTTATGTTTTTATTCTGCAGTAAAAATGGTTTGATTAGATTTGATTGGTCAAGCTCAGATATACACAGAATCAAAAAAGAGTGATACAATTAAAGGACAAGGCGAAAAATGATTTAAAATATAAGAAAATTAATATTAACTTTATATAATGGCCCATGAAAGCTTGAGAGCTTATTGACAACAAGGTCCTGTTTAGAGAATTAGTATTGAACATGTTGAATATTTGCACTATTTACAGATGTAGGATATTTACAGCGTAGTTTAATAACATTGAGGATATCTTTTGAAGCAGACATTCTCAAGAATATTAGAAAATAGTAAACCAGTACAATAGTATCAAATCTATGGCAGAGAAAATAAAATTGAGGACATGAGATTTTGCTGGGTGTGTGTGTGTGTGAGAGAGAGAGAGAGACAGAGAAAGAGGGAGAGAGATGACAATTAATAGAAGAATGTAGAATAAGCGATTGATTTATTGTTTAAATTTTGTACACGCATACATAGGATTGATCGAATTGCCAAGCTCTCTTATCAATTTTTGTCAGTATGTCTACCAAGTGGGGAAATGAATCTTCAGTGTTGTAAGTTTTATATCCCCTCCCATGCATTGTGTTAAAGCATGGTGGTAGATTTTTTTATTTGAGTTTGAATCTAGAAGTGAACTTAAAGATTTGTGTTCACTTATTAATTTTTCTCTCAAAGTTTCATGTGATATGATTTACCATCCCGCTACCTTCTGTGTGTGTGTGTGTGTGTATGTCTCTCTCTCTCTCTCTGTTTCTCTCTTTCTTCTTTCTCTCTTTCTCTCTTTCTCTCTCATTCTCTCCCTCTTTCTCTTGTCCTCCCTTTCTCCTCTCTTTGTCTCACTTTGTCTCATTATGCGTCCCTCTCTCTCTTTTATCTCTCCCAACTCCTCTCTCACTCTGAATTTCTATCCAAAAGGCTCTCTCCTTTTTTCTTCATCCCTCCTCCCCCTGCGAGACTATATATTTCTCTTATTTGTACATGTATCAGATTGTTTCCATTCATTGCATGTCTTTCCACATTCTTTTCTCTCTCTCCCTCTAACATAGTTACATGTACATGTATATTTGCCTTATTTATCATTCACATTTCCCCACCATTAACGCAATATATGTTCAACATGTACATTGACCTAAGCAATGACCTCTTTTGTTATGCATGTGAAATTTCTTGTGCGTCATCCATTTAGATAAAAATGAGACAATTAAATGATAAGAAAGTTATGATTGTTTGGAAAATGAGATCACTGAATGTATTTGAATCTCAACTTAGTCGTTATAATATTAAAACAGTCAAAAAAGTTAAGTCTCGCGTTGTATGAGCAAATGATCTGGTCTCATCCCAATAGATATCAGCACTTATAGTGACATGGGAGGAAGCTGTGAGGAAATTAGGCCAACTCATTTTTTACACTGCACAGAAAACATTTTCATCTTTTCCATGCCTGTCATTTACTTTCCAAAATGGTGCAATATTTATCACCTTCAGTTGCAGTTGCTGTTGTGTATTTAAAAAAGTGGTGTTTTCTTTATTTGAATGATGTTTGTTTTTTTCCACTGCATGTGTAGATGCATTTCACCCATTCTTTCTGTAGCTAGAAACATACATTGTTTTGAATTTTGTAGAAAGCTAAGAACACAAAGCTATTAAAATACATAGAGTTTTTTTTGTCTGCTGGTTATTTCTTTTGAAAATACTAGCTAATATCCAATCTTCCGTTTACATGTGCATCTATGTGTTGAACATTATCAAGTGCTGGAACATTTTGCCTATGGTAGCTAGAATGGAAGTGAAATTATTACATCCCAATTTTGCATGAATTTTGCATCATATTTATTATTTAAACCATGCAGGTCAAAAACAATTGCACAATACATGATATGCTACAAATTACTGTTCTTGTTAGGAAGGGACAACTTCAACGTGTTGGTCAAATTATTTATGAGAAGAGAGGGCACAGAAAACAGTATACTGACAGGAAAAATGGAGGGAAAGAGAAGCAGAGGGAGACATCAAATACATGGATTAGTTTTTTTTTTTTTTTTCATTTCATTTATCTTCCACTTCTCATAAAAAACATTTACATACAATATCTGATTAAATACAACAAAACAAAACAAGAAAATAACATAACAATATTAAAAGAATTTTAAGCACCTAGAACTTATACTTGAGTATGTGGAGGAGCCAACAAAGGCCATTAACCTGTCAAGGGCTGGTCTCCAGGAATAAATTAAAAATATATTGGTAGGTAAAGAACATAATTTAGTTCATAACAAAAGGGCTGACTGGAAGCAACGTCCTATTACAAAGAACCAGAGATAAAAGTTGATGGAAAGCCTTGATTGTCAATGTCTGGAACAAACAAGGCACCTAGCAAGCAAGCAACTGTTCTCATTATTTATTCTCTCTCTTTCTCTCTTTCTCTCTCTCTCTCCTCATTTTCAGCTTCATGAACAAGACGAACTCGTGGAGGGATCGAGTTCACAACCTGTTCAATCGCTGACGGAATGGAACCCACTAGGAGGCATTCACATGGCTTCTCATTTAACTCTTCTTCTTCTGGGATACTCCTCAACATCCCGTCAGGAATCAAGCGAGGAGTACAACACTCAGGTGACCATTGGATGATGCTAGATGGAGAGGTGTCCTGCCATCGTTATCAGCCCAATTCGGAGGAAAACTTACAAGTGGTCAGCATGAGGCCATAGGACTGCTGCATCTTGCTGTCATGTGCCTCTGGTCTTTTACAAAATATTATAAGTGGTACAAGAAATTTAAAGGCATAATGAAGTTAAAAGTTCCATGGTAGTAAATATTAAGATATGAAGCAATGCAGAAGTCTGCTGATAGATGCTTCCAAACAAGGGATACTATTACTTGTAACTTAATTTGTCTTTGGGGGACGACAGTTTTCCACCCCTTTGGGGCAACACCTAATGTAGCTACATACCGGTATATCAATCATATTCCTTTAAAAAAAAAAAATCACATTTTTTTCCATCACTCTT
The DNA here is from genome assembly GCA_035222895.1 of Strongylocentrotus droebachiensis. NCBI lineage: Eukaryota > Metazoa > Echinodermata > Echinoidea > Camarodonta > Strongylocentrotidae > Strongylocentrotus > Strongylocentrotus droebachiensis. Next base: position 11,538 of record JAVYIG010011484.1, on the reverse strand, counting down.
TGTCTTTATATTTATATTTATTGTTCTGGAAACAAGAATAAAGTAGAGGCAACCAGTCAACTATTTTCATAAGATTCCATCAAAGTTCTTTCTTGTGTATGTGTAATTTAAGGATAAATTTTATATTGTATTGCAGAGTGAGCTTTTGAAGCAGAACTACTCTTTCTTTCAAATTACATTTTCAAATTTTATTTTGATATTAACTTCCATATATATGTAACTCTTTTCACTTCAATAGAGAAAAGTACATGTAGTCAATCATTGTAAATTGATGCAGATATTATATTTTGGTAAATTGTTAATGGCTCAGTGATTAGATTTTAGAGCAGTGATGTTGGAATCGAACGTGTACAATAGTGAACCAAGCAAAATATGTGTACAGCTAGTGCTACATGCCGATGATCCTGGGCTTTTTGGGTAGTATCATTATCCATGTCTTTCAACATACAGTTACAACTTGGAATATATGTTTTCTTTTAAATGTTAATGGTTTGTATCTTCTCAGGATGACCTTTAATGTATGTAGGCAGTGAACCTGAATCTATTAAACATATTCAGTTGAGTCTTACAGATGATTAGTTCTATTGAATTGAAGATTAGCTCTGAATTATGACATGATGAAGCTATTCTTCATTTGATTTGACAGGAGTATAGGAATAATGTGTGGTATTGAGCTATCTTTTGACTTACATTAATATCAATGTTGATGGTAAAGTATTGTATTTCATTAGTCTTTCAATTGTTATTGTACAATGTACTTTTCTCTGGGGATCAAAACATGTAGTGATTACTATTTTAAAGACTATGTTAATCATAAGTGGGGATCAAATAGTAATTGGTGAAAGGATAATGAAAATACATGTATTATATCAGATTTGTAAGGTGCCACATCCAATTGAAGTCAAATGCTAAGTGCGCTCTGGTGCACAAGATGAAATCACTGACCTCATGCATTAATTTGCACAAATTTGCACTAATGAACAACACGAGTAGGATCTATAAATGATGATAATAGTCGCAATTTATATAGCACCATTTAATGGTGTCTTGCATTTTTTTTTCAGATTCATGCAATAACTTTGTAATACCGGTAGTGGGAAGAGAAATTCTCCATCATAATAAATATTTTATCACATTTTATCACATTTTATCTCATTTTACCATTTTATATATTATATATAGACATAGCTCATGAATGCATCATTCAATTTTGTAAATTTCTTAGAGCAAATATTTTATTTGATACTTTTTTATGCTGTATGTCCTTACAGGCATCAGCATATTGTTGGCCCTTATTTCTTCAAAATAGTTGCCCCTAAAAACTTATCATGGGGCTTTCTCAGTCATAGCCCAGACCAAAGGCTGCTCACCATCGCGTATTCTTGGCATTGTGTTCAATTATCTAGCTCACTTTCCATTCTGTATTACTGTAAGTTTTAGACTAGTTTGATTAGACATTTTCTCACATGTAAATACCCAGTTAGCTAGGCAAATACTCTTTAACTCCCAACCATCATTCTCGCACATCTTGGCCCGATTTCACAAAGGAGGATTGTCGACAAACCTCCTTTTGTTTTTTACAAACCAAGTTTATAAAAAACACATCAAAACGCGTCATATGACGTACATAAACCTCGGTTTGTCGACAAACCTCCTTTGTGAATTCGGGCCAATGCACCTATACAGTCCAGCAGCAGTCTTGACGAAAATTGGAGAAGTGCCGCACGTTAAAGCTTGTATATAAACATACACACAAATTTCTCTATTTGTGTTGAAAGATTTTTTTTTAAATGTTTATTGATTCTGGTATGATTATCTTCCTTCTGGTAAGGATTGATACTCTTTTTTTTACCAATAATATAATATAATAGTAATTTCTTTAAATGATCGTTAACACTTTCATGAAATCAACCCAAAGCATTTTCAGTAGCCTTGCTGTGCATCACTTATTGTTGATATGAAAAATATTGAAATCTATGAACATTGCAAAGATATAGTGTGTATCAAAATCCAAACACGATTTGTATCTGAACAGTACTATGGGGTATTGGAATGGCCCACAATATTTTTCCTTAAAAGACTCCGTTATCATTTTATCAAGTATCAAGTGTTTATTCGACAAACGGTAATCTAAAAAAAATATTATTTATACTTGGGAAAGCTGCACAAAGAAATGTGGAGTACAATTGTATATCTGATGTTTTTGTTTAAAAAAAGGTGCTGGGTTTTAATACAAGCTTTATGTTTTATGAACATAACTTTTCTAATACAAAATAAAACATTTTATATAGAATGTTTTAAATGAAAGTATTCCTATTTCTCGCACTCTGTGTACATGTAAGTTTGTATTTCTGTGTGTGTGTCTGGACGATTCAGCTTTAAGGTGTTAGCTGTAACCCTAAGCCTAAAACTAAACCTAACACTATATACACTATGAACATGACTGACAAAGAAAGCGGACAAAATATACAGTTCCTCAGGTAAATAAAGGAACATCCCTTCACTGCTATTATGTAAAAATGTGTAGAACAGGTGTCACATGCATATTCACCTTTGTACATAATAGCAGTGAAGGGAAGTTCCCTCTGTGTACCTGAGGAACTGTATATTTTGTCCGCTTTCTTTGTCAGTCATGTTCTTAGTGATACCTCGCCCTGACCCTAACACTTTGCATTCATGTGCGATTGGATGTCACTAATAAGCCTCTTTGATTGTGATGAAGAAATGCCAAGTCTGTTTGCAAGTTTTGAAAAGACTGATGAAGAATGCTGATGGTTTATCAATGGTGGTGACTGTACAGCAAATATGAAAGATGGAAGAAAGACCATTTAATACTGATATGTAACATTCACTTCTACAATTTATTTATACACACACACATACAATATCAAATGATGATTGTGCATATACAGTTATTTTCAAATGTTTAAGGCATAGTACATTTTCTAATGAAACTGATTTACATATGATGAATAATATTGTTATTTTGAAGAGTGTGATTCAATCATATTGCATATGGCACAAAATGTTATAGCTTTGTGATGTCTAAATGACATTTTTATTTTTACACAAATGAAAACTCAGGAAGATAAATATATAGAGTTTGAGCTGTTAAACACACTGCAAATTACTTGCTAACATTCTTAAGTCATAAATATATCACCACATCAAAACATGATTTGTACCCTGTGAAAAAAATGAATATTCAAGAATGAAAAATTGAATATTAAAGAATGAAAAATTCATGTATGAAGCACACCATGGACTTTCTTAGATCTTCATTTGACATGAAAATCATTTGAATTCAGAATTCTGAGTATTTTATCACTTAAGCATCTGATAGTGCTCCCACAGCAGGACAAATTAAATAATATGTATAATGACTGAAAATAATGATAATATATTTCCCATTTCAAGATAATCTCTTTTTGTCATGAAATGTTCTGAAACTTTCACCAAGACCAAGCTCAGAGAGTATAACTATGATACCAGTGCACCAACTTTCTCATCAAACCGCCTTGTGACAAGGTTTTCATATTTGCTAGAATTGCTTTCAGTATACATGTATAGTTAGTGTGTAGTTGGTAGCACACAATATACAATACACAAAATATATGCCAGTTAACTCGAATCTCTTGATATTAAGTGTTACCATCCTCGATCTCTGATTCTTAGCAGATGGTCTGTTAACGTCCACTGTAATGCCTCCTTTTACTAGCTCAAAAATAATGCAGCAGAAAGATATAACTTAATTACTAGGCACTATCAATATGAATAATAAATGTTGCCCCTTTTTCTTATTTCAAATGGCAATGAAACTAGAGACAATCCAAATTCAAGGCCAGGGACACTGATCCATCTCTGGAATGGATGGGTAGGATTCAGTGGCAAATATATGTCTAATAGAACAGACACAGAATCCTGTTAGGTTACACAAATCATAAAGAGGGTCAAGAGCAACTGCCTAGCTTACCCCCCCCCCCCCCCCAAAAAAAAAAAAAAAAAAAAAACCCACCACCACTCCCATCTCGGGCTAGTAATGCAACTCTGCTCATCAACCCTTCATTTTAACATGGCACTGTCCAACAAGGTTTGCAATATACAGGTGCATGAGCTAGACAACACAAAATGTGAGATAATGTTATTTACCCTCATCCTCAACCATAACAAAAAAACTAGTTAAAGCCCCACTGCACTAGCTACTTGCGCCCTCTATATAGCAAACAATGTCTAATCGGTGCCTGATGGTCCCCCATGATTCCCCTTTCTTATGTTAATTGAGAGCTGATTTGATGAGATAACCACCTGTCTGCTAGTGATCTTGCAGGGAGGTCTAATCCCTCCTGGCCAAACTAGTGCAGACATGCTTTAATGATGCTTGAGTGACAAGCATCTTGACAGTTCTCTCCTGACTAATGCATAGATGTCTACAAGAAAGTTATTTGATGAGTTACTCGTCAAGTTTCATCGCGAGATGGTTGTTCTTTCAAGGCCGAACGAGAGGGGGTACGACGGGTTGGCAGTGCTGTTAGCTTTGTAAAAGTTTTCTGTTTCTTCCCTTGAAGGGGGCGCAGGGGCGGGGTTTCCAATGGGTCTCTTCTGCTGCTCATAGAGGGGTAAGTCACGACCAGTGGGGTCACTAAGGGTCGGTCGCCAGGGAACATCACATCCTCGTACCCTGTCATCGGGATGTTCCTCTAAGGAGTCTTTCTGTAATTAGAAACAATTATAATGAAACATATTAATTGACTCTATTCGAACAATCATGCACAATGTAAAAAATATTGTCACATAATTAAAGTTATTGTGCATGCCAAAGGTGCGTTTTCTCTGACACATGATACAAAAGAGACAAACATTTTCACTATATTTGACATTATTACCTTTAACAAACATAATATGGAGGAAAATTATTTGTTTTAAAGAAACAGCTGCTGCTTAACATGAGAGCATATCATTTTGTTTTGCAGCTTTAAAAAGCAATGATTTTTCAAAATGGCGTTTGGGATTTGTAAATGGGCCTATACCTGATGTGACGTGTCATGTATCGTCGATGTCAGCAATGTTTGAATAATGGAAATAACCTTGGGACAGAAATATAATAATAAATACACTGTTTAGATCAAAGAAAGAGTATGATACTGATTTAATTAAATACTGCTAGTCAGTGATTCCAAACGAATATTTTATTTATAATCATAGTAGTAAAAAAATCCTGTCTACTTACCAATTTTTGTGAAATGTTTGCAATTTGACATTGGACATCATATTTCCAGTTCTGTAGCAAGAGACAAACAGTTGGACATAATCATTAAACTGGATAACAGGAAAATAAAATGTCAGGCTACACACGTAACAAATGGTAGAGAGTTGAGACTAATAATATGAATTTGTTCTCAAATTCAGATGAACGATGAAGACCATGCACATTTTGCTATCATTATTTGTTGTTATAATCATTTTCATTATTATTATTATGACAGTTTCTAGTCAGTGCCTAATCATAAACATCACTAAAATGAAGTTGTATGATCTAATCAGCATATTATAAACCCATTCCCTTAAATTGTCACAACTGGTGGTGTCTGCATTTAATTAGAATGAGGGAATTGGGTATAGTTAATGGATAGACTTCTAGAAGGCTTATTGCACTCTAGCTGCGACGCTCTTAATACTTACGCCAAATGTTTCATGCGTTCGTTGTTGCCTTAAGCCCATGTTGAATTCTGGGACCACTGTCCATGACTGAGGATGTGGTAAAAGCGGATTAAATGAGATGGATTCTAGACCAACAGAACTCTGGGTGCACGATTCCTCACCAGACCGGGCCATCATCAGCTGTAAAATGGATAGACGTACAGTAGAGAAATGTACATTAGGATCGATGATGGAATTTACCATAAAAGTTAATGTAAAATACATAGCCTGTTTAGTTCTGATTCTTTCATTCTTCTTCTTTTTTCTTTTTTCTTTCTCTTCTTCATCTTCTTATTCTTTTTCTTCTTCTCCTTCTTTGTCTTCTTATTCCTCTTCCTCTTCTTATTATTCCTCTTGCTTGCCCTCTTCTTCTTCTTCTTCCCCTTCTCCTTCTTCTTCTTACTCTTTCTCTTCTTCTATGTAAACTCTGTATTCTATATTATTTGATTTGAACACAAATATACTAAAACAATAGTCACTGACAGCTATATAGCGCTAGCATACTACCACAAAAATGAAGAAATATATATATAGTTTCTCTCAAATGTTGACAACATCATGCATTTATATGTAAGGCGTACATAAATGTACAATGTTATTTGAAAACAGCATCTCCACGCAAGACATATCATTTATTTATCAAAGTTACCAAAAATGCAGTAATGATATTGCAATACACGGAATTACACGCAATACACGCCTCACACTCACATCAATGGCCGTATACTCTCAACGCAACGGTTTACATAAACATTAATCTATCACTTATGAATACTGTCTTTTATCTATGTAAATAATACGAGCTACTTCCAAGGTTATAATTCTCCGATAACGCTCACCTTAATATTTGTTCCAACAAAGATAATTCAGCAGTTGTATCAACAAGGCAAAGTTCACGTTCATGTGCATAAGATCAGTAGGAGTATGAAGCATGCACCTGTTGCATTCACATGCGTACGATCGTAAACACGGAAGCGGTATCGTTTCTAATAACAACAAACCCTGGTAATCGCGATCGCTATGGACAACGCCCCCACGTGTGTGTTGTTCGCACCGACAGTAAAGCGCGGAGAACAGAATCGGCAGAAGACGGGGGAAACAGGACATTTAAAACCATTTCATGTCGAAGGTTCTTAACCATGTGGTAATTTATAGTACTAGAATATTTTTTAGAAAGTGGGGCATGATAATTACATGTATAGCCGACACATAAACACATTCCTCCGCACTGCGACTTACTTGAGAATTGCATAACGCACAGATGATTTTATCAATGATTTCAATATAAATATTAATTATTTCATTCTGTAATTGTATTTTACATCAATAAACTTTTGTTAATTTATCCTTTGTAGAAGAAGAAAATCCCCCAACAAAAGACTAATGTTTGTGGAAAGAAAAGGGCATCCCGCCACCCCCAATTTTGCACTCCTTTCCTGAATAATTGTTCCATTACCTGTTTCTCCATTTTACCTTTGAAAGTTCTACTTTCTACAGGCTCCTTATTGTTTCTTTGTTATCTATTCATTTGGGCATTTTATTAATCTTTTATCACAAGGTGTGTATGATACATCCATTCTTAATTTTATAAACTCTACTGTCTAACGAACGAGTCACGGATCTATTACTATAGTAGGCCTATAATTCCGTCAGGTTTCGAATGAGACAAAGGAAAAAGTCATCACGTCATACATAAAATCATTCCCTAAATCATATTGAAATTTAATCTCTCTTTATCTCTTACTCGTTATATCTCCCTTTTCTACCCTTCGCTCCCTCCCCCCCTCTATCTCTCTCTCCCTCTGCATGTCTCCATCTCTTATAGTATCTCTGATAAATCCCAATTCTTCCATTTTCCCTCGGTAACTTTCTTTTTTCCCTCAATATAGTTTGTATATGCCATTTCAATCCCTTTTTCTTCATTTTGCTCACCCCTCGTTTTGTTTCTTTCTTTCATCTTTGTACGATCCCCGTCCCTCTGATAGAAATATTTACAGTGTTATAGAAGCATTGATGTTAGAGAGTTCCTAATTATGTATTATCTATAGATATATTTGTAGCAGATGACTTGTCCATATTCAACTCTTTTCCTGGTATGGTAGACTGATAAACAAACCATCAAAGTCAAATTTTGTCACAGGTCATGTTCCATGTATATGTAATATACATAATTATTCACAAAATAATTGGGCAGTCTCGGCTTTCGCTCTGAAGCAAGTAGTATTCAAACCTCATCTTAGTGGCCACCTCTCTATAAAGGCCACCTGTCCCACCCATGTTGCATTTCTCTAGAGGGAAATTTGTTTTGGAGAACCTGTCTACAGTGGCCACTTTTTATGTTCCCTTTGGTGGCCTTAATGTACAGGTTTTACTGTTTATAAAACATGAAGGAATCTCTCTACCACAGCAGGAATTCTTTAATTCATAACAAATAATAAAAAGAGTAGAACAGCAAAACTATGCACTTTCATTTATATGTGAGAACATTTTATTCCAAATCACCATCAATTTGTAAAAATTGTCTGAATTTATATAAATAAAGAACACATGAAACGCTTAATACAGAGAATTGTAAAATAATATTGAAAGAACAGAGCTGATAAACAATTGCCACTTCTGCACTGATTTACATAAATCATACGTGAGTGACAGTGAAAAATTGCCTTTAATAGAAACATACATTTTATTCTAAGAATCTTTTATTTACAATTTATACAATTAAAGTTGTATATTTATTTGTGCAAAGTCAACTGTGTACAGATCTATCAAAGTAATGTTCAACTGAAAGGAAAATAAAGAAAGCACTGGTGTTTTAAAAAAAAACTTTAAAAAACAAAAATGCTGTTGAAAGAATCATACACACACTAAAAGTATCATAGTCAAGATTGTCGTGCTCAACATCATTTTCCATGAGTAAATATTCTTCATTGAATACATAAGATTGGAAGACTGAGTATTATAAGGCTATCAATTTGTGTCTATCAAAAAAAAAAAAACACAGAAGGCACCTAAAGAGATTAAAATATATCAATTTCATATCAAAATAGTTTTTGTTCTTTTAATTTTCCTGGTAGAGTCGATCCTGAGTGAATTAATATGTTGAGATATGAGGCAAGATATTCTGTTTAATTGATTTCTGCTTGTCTCACTTCATACTCTATACAAAAGAATGAAAATTAACGGTAAATGAAACTGAACTGGGATGTCATTTGACAGTACATGTATTTAAAAAAAATGCAGTTGATATTAAGTTCTGTCGCACTCATTTAACGATATATGAATGATTTGTACTTCATGAAGATATATACATCCCAAATTATTGAAATTAGATGTGGTTTTAAAAGTAAATACCCGAACTTAAGACAATTATCCCAATGATACAATTTAATCAGAAATATTACATGAATTGAATTGAAAATCAAATTATTTAATTCATATATAAACTGCTTTTCATATTTGATCAAAATATTATTAAGAAAAATGTTACATATCAAAAGAAGAAGAAGCATGATTAGAATGAACTTGAAAAGTACGAAGAACAAGATTTTGTGTATTTAACATTTGTTATCATTACAATTTTTGAAAGACAAACTGATTGCTTTACAAAGAAACAAAGTCTGTATTGCAACAACAACTAAGAGAAAAATGGATTACTTCTCAACGATAACAAAATTTGACGACTAACTCCATGTCCATACCCTTAACATACAATTCAAGAGTTCCCATTAGATAGTAGGCCTATTCATAAAGTGGAAAGAAATCACAAAGAATTAAGTACATAATATAAGTTCACAATTTTCTAAACCCTTTTTTTTTGGAGGGGGGAGGGGGGGTTGAAAATAATTATTACTTCCAGGCTTAAAGGTACTTTTTTTTTCATTTTTGAAAATGATTAACAGAGAAATCAATCCAAACGTGATATAATGTCAAAGAGTTTCTTTGAAATAATCCCTCTAGTTATGATATATATTATGATAGCGTTATTTGTATCACTTTATGAATAGATTTCCAATCATTCCTATTGATATGACGCTAAAATAACCATGACACTTTCCCCAAAACTGAACATTAATCATTTTTTCTTAAACCATGCTGGGATGTTTTTTCTTTCCTTTTCTGACATTTGAAGCCCAATGGATTCAGTAAATTCAACTACTTTTGCGATTATTTCAAAATATAAAAAAAACCTTTAACATTCAAGAATCTTGTTAATAATTACTGTTGTTTTAGTATGTCCATTCTACTACTGTTATATTGTTCACACAATTCACCACTATAAGATCTATTTTCACATACAATTGCACTGAATGTACACAAGTATTTCAAATTCACATAATGTACAGCTTCCTAGACATCAATGCTTGATATTCAAATCAAACCATTATATATCTACCATACTTTTTTTTCTTAGGATTAATTTTATAGTATATTTTTTAACATGTTCAAATAAAACCTATTATCAATGAAGCCTGCATTGGTAATGTTTAAGAATATAGAATGAGTTTAACATTATATTACAGAAATTTGAATGACATATTTCTAAAATTCAATAATCCTTTCATATTAAAAATGTATATACAATCATAAAAAGCAAAATTAACTTTGAAATAAAAATGTTCTGTATGCAGTAGATTACATAAAATTTCATTCAAGTAAATATACAAAATAATAATATACCCTCACACTTCTCATTCATATTTCAGAACTAATCATTAGAATTTGCAGAAGTATACATCCCATGTGTAAGTGAAATGCTGTACTGAGACATGCATGCAGCAAAAATAATTCCATATAAATGAATAAAAATCAACATTTTCAATATGAAAACGACAAGGTCATTAGAACACGGACTAACAACCTTTTTTGCTTGGACTGTGAAAATACATGTTTATGTAACATTCAAAAGAATGACTGTAAATGTATCTAAGACCAAGAAAATATGCTTGCATAGCACAATTACCTCAAACCCTTGGTAATATATCAAACAATGTCATCACAAGACTTCTTTAAATTTCATTTGGAGGTTACTTTTTGATGCCAAATTAAGAAGAGTTTATACTCATGTATACATGTGCATTGTATGAATACACTGAGGAATCATCGTTTATATTTGAGACACAGGTTTATATGTGTAACTAATCTCCAAATAATATATATCTGTATTTACAATTCTTTCTTTTCAGCTAACATCAGCTTTACTATACATACAAGGATAAAACCCTTGAAATATTTTCAACAAATTTTTCAGAGTGATGGAACAATACAGGTGTAAGTTTACTGCTGAAAAGTCATTTAAATATGGTATCAAATAATAAAAAGACAACATAGTCCACGAATCAAATGTAAATACAAGCTGCAATCAAAGTAAGTTTGGTTCAATTCTGTTTATTAGAATTTAGAACCATTCTGAATAGAATAGGAAACTCTTAATTTAGACTGGAAGAAAGTTGATTTAATAAGGATCGATTCCCAGTCCAATGAAGAACAGTTATGAATACCACTATCATGGAAAACTTAATTTCATCACTATTAGTATTACTCATAATAAATGTAACAATTAACAGTGCTCATCTCTTTCAAATTTTCACTAAAGTAACGCCACTTTTGATCTAGTAACTCATCAGGAAACCGGAATTTAAGGCCCCCTCACTGAACATATTTTCAATATTAGCCATGTTTCTTTCCTGTGTGGTCAAAGTAGACTTAAAGGGGCATGTTCCCCGTATTCCAGAGGGCGTTCAAAATACGTACCCGCTGGCGGACGGTGCTAGCTGCTTATTGACATCAACAGAATACGGCTCTTACGCAGATGGCATGTTCCGAATGCCCGGACAATGCCGA